>ATSW01009378.1:0-10953 GCA_000444245.1 Botryllus schlosseri
GGCCGGCCACGAGACAACGCTTTTTCATGGCCGGCCACGAGATATTCGTGGCCGGCCACAGAAAAATCTGTGGCCAGTAAGTGGCCACGGGAAAGCTGAGACCCCTACTGTCGTTTTGCGTGAATCGTGATACCGTCTTTGTGTTGTGTGATGTTCTTGCAGCCATTTCTAGCTCAGAGTCATCACTAAAGAGACTGCCGTAGGGGTGATAGGGGTTGAAAGCCTTCCCATTTTAACTAGAAACCCTTACTTCTAGAAGTGACGATTCTGTATCCAATATTTCCTATCTCGTTAGCGATTCAGTAATTTCTATTATCAGTGCTGCCAATTACCAACAATCGACAGTGCATAGCGGTATGNGATCTGGTTAGTTAGTTGCAGAGCTTTAATGGTCCTGGTTCCAGTTACGCATCTCAAACATCCAGCAGTTTGTAGGAGTCTGTTGGTATATATTATTTTAGGAAGTGGGTAGAGTTTTATCCTCATTGGCCGAATGATTATGATCAAGTGTTGTAAAGGAAAAATCATTCCATAAAATGAAACAGAAAACGAGAAAAGGTAATGTCAAAGTCACAAAATGTCTGCTTTGCTTGCAGTTTTACCTGTTTTCCAATGAAATTCGACTATGGGCCCCTTGATCGGTACGNAGATGCCAGGATTGTCATCAAAACTCTTCGAAGCTTTCAAAGCGTGCTCGTGCTTGGTGATGTTATCGAATGCGTATCAGAGCGGTCTTTCGACTCCATCTTTGTTGAAAGTCTTCTCGAGAATCCATGATAACTGCACCATGTCGATTTTTGAATTGGGACAGGAGAAGCTCCTGAAAACATAATGGAATCACTTTATCGAAGTACTACTCAGAGTAAACGAGTTAGTCACACAAAACGGNNANAGACAAAATATAGAACAGCGCTTCTCTACCTTATCAGCTTGTGTNACGGTAAAATTTNCAAAAATCAAGGTCAAGACNGAATGTAATGACGACAACANCANNCAATTTGAAACCAAGAATCTTAACATTAATCAAATGAGAAATTTGCTACTGTCCGTTTGATATCACAGCTGTTATATCAGGTCTCATTAAATACTCTGAGAGACGGGATAAAACCAACAACTCACTTTTGACCATTTGATGTATTTTGGAAGAAACGCGACCAAATGATTGCCAGATATATACTACTGTCATACATCGCTAATTTGGTATTTTGGAANGTTGTCAAATTTCGGAAAGTATTTATGACTCATGACTGGTCTTTAACGAGTTGTAGGCTACTTTCAAACATGGTACAGCACTGGAAGCATTGTTCGCTGAAGACTTTCAGGTTAGCATAAGGTGTCGCCAGGTTAGAAAAGGTTAAGAACCACTGCTCTTGTCATTTAGTATACTATCTTGATGAAAGCACTTCATAGAACACACATATTTCAGCAGAATAGTTGTATCAAGTGATAATCAGTTTAACGATGAACTGGTGCCATAGCTATGAATGGATATTGTTAACATGACGGATCGAGTATTTTGAACCGATGCTACTAGTTCGAGGTTCTTATGCGAGGACAGTGGTTCTTGACCTTTACTAACCCGGTGAACCGTTACATTAATCTGAAAGGATTTGGAGAACCCCCATATTTTCGGCAAGTCACTAATAAGCTACCAGGTAACACATCTAATACACTAGCATACTATATAATACTGGTTTAACGCTGAGNGAATGTTTGTAGTTGTATAATTGACTCCAAGATGTGTTATTGACTCCAAGAAGGTTGCGTTTTACAATTCGCTGCGTGTTTCTTCTTTCGTTCGACGAACCGGCGTAACCGCGCCGTACGGCNTTGTTGGCTGACGTACCACGAAGCCTGTCTATTGGACACGTATTCGATGGATCACACTGACGAATATATTTGTTTCTGTCTCCACGACTTGTAACTTTATTGACTCACGTACGACAAAGTAACGGACTTCCGAATCCGCGAAATATCATGAATAGAATTTCTACGTGGTATTACATACGTATATATATATCATAGTCACGAGAGATTAAATGCACCAAATATCGTACGATTTCATATTTCGTTATCTACGTTCACACGACAAACTATACGACTCACAAAGGTATTATCAGGTTTCAGTTCAGGGAATTAAGTCAGTTCACAACACTCCCTATTGTTCAAATCTTAAAATGGCGTGAACAATATAGTTCGTATAGAATACTGGTNCACTGAATCAACTTTGCATTACCATCACTGTTGAAGGAAAAAAACATATAACANGATGATCACACAACATATATTACAGTAAATGATTGAGANTTNTGCTGTATGAGTCTGGTTCAGAATGACTTGGACAACTAAATAATTCTGGTTGTTTGATTTCAGTAATTATAGGAAAATGTCGGTAATATAATTCTAACATAATTATTGAAATTTGTCTTCGCTCTAATTCTAATCCGATTTCTTAATTCTAATGTATTTTCTGGTTCATCCAGAATTGCTACAGGAGAACTGTACCGTGCAAAACGAGTCGAGCATAGTGTGCAGACATTTGTCAGCGTCATGCTGATGAGAATAAGGTCTGAGATGATATGAACTGGACTTGATTCCGTGTCCAAGTTTTTGCAAATTGAATAATTCTAATTACAATCTAATTTGGTAAAATTGTGTAACTATGTAACGTGAAGTCTGGTCTAATTTGAAAAAAAAGGTCCAGTTATAATTCGAATCCTGGTCTAATTTGAAGAAGAAAAAAATGTGCAGCTGCAACTCTAATTCTAATCTAATTTGGAAAACCTGAAAATCATGTAGTTGTCCAAGTCTGGCTCATAAAACCCCTGGGGTAATCGTATGAGCCCCGGTTAGTGGGCACCGGTCCAAGGTANAATACAAAGCATGCTAACAGTTGTNATTNTGNCANACCTTCAACTTTTTACCGTTCACACTTCTAGGAAGATTGTCAAAATAAAGTCAAGTTGCTGAGAGACATTAGGATTTTTTCTGTTTGGTCTGTTTGGCATTCTTGATCTTTTCACGTTTCTTCCATTATATTGCGTTGAGACCTTCCGCGGCTCGCTTTCCTACACAAAAAACCACAGCCAGTCAGTTTAGTCAGCATTGCAATTTAGTTTTGCAAGTTTTTATCGGATGTGGCTACTTTCGAAGTAGATTCTCGATCAGAGCAAAATGATTCACACAATACACAGGAAGAATCTTGGAAACCGTTTTCAACTACAACAACACAGGGGACTGTAACTCAGTAAAATAAGTGTTGTAACTCATCTCAAAACTACTCTGTAGTTTTCAAAATCAAAATGCAATAGTAAGTACCGTTNTTTGGTCGTGAAGTAGAAATGGAAGTAGTCATAACATAACCAATTTAATTAGTTACCCGTATACTAAGCAAAACATACTAAAAAGTTTTAGGAATCAAAATGGAGTCAAATGCCATCCAAGCGGAAGCAGTAATCTTCACAGCAAACAAAAACTTCATGTTGAGTGAAAATGAGCTTTCAAAGTTGGTATATAATAGTTGCAAAAATTAGGTTAAATAGTTGAGAATCACTGGGTGATATGAACTCAAACGCTCGGATACTATGATGATAAATTATGATAAAAATGTACGAGAATGGGTCTTTGACATAAATGTGTTACATGATACCATGCCATAGACTGCAGGTCTGTCAGATATAATACAATTTCATACATCGATACGCTANTGCAGTGCTTTTCAACCTTTTTGAACACCATCAGCACTTTTTCTGCAAGATAAATTTTAGTGCCACAAACCAATCGAAAATTGTTATACAAAAAGAAAATGTAGATACNTAAGAAGATTCTGTTTTNATGTGCAAGAAGTAGGCGACTGCTTCAGGCTATTAAATGTCTCATTGAAAAGACCACTCTATTCCGTAGTTTTGATTTCAATCATAGTGCACTAAACCCTTTTCGGCGAAATAAGTGTTCAGTTTTGTACAAGAACTTCTAGTGCTTGGATATCCAGGTGTTTATAAGAACCATCCCGCACTCCTATCCAGAATACAACGTCTTTTCCTTGTGCAAAAAAAGAAGGTTTCCAACAAAGGTCTCACAACCGCCAGTTCGTCGAATGGCTGCAAAACCCGCATGTCTGTTTCAATGCTTCCCTCATATGACTCGGAAAGTAAGCTCCAAAACTAACATGAAGAATAAGCACATATGAGCTGGATACCTTGTGATACGCTGATAAACAGTGGCCTTGGATGTATAAAAACAATCTGCAAGAAAGTCCACAAATTTTAGCTCAGTTAACAGGCCACTTAGGTGGCGTGGAGACTCAAAATTATACCATTTGCTACCCATACTTTGAGGAGCCGTGACGGGGACAGAATTTGCTTTACAGAAACTTGCAAGTGTGAGTCTGTGATGATGGTATGGATTACTATTTTCGTGCCTCGTGCTAATCGAACCATTTTTACGAAAATACGATGATTTTCCAGATAAATAAAGCAGACAGTCATTTTTAGGTCATTAATCCCGCGTGTCGCAAGCTCAAACTCAGCTGATGTACTGTAGCCTATACATGCCACTACACCCGGTTTTGTACCAGACTTTTTGGTAGGTAATAAATACAGCGCACAAACAGTAATTCACTACGGCTGGCGTCAGACAAAGTTATTGTAAAAGATACGAATAGGTCAAACACGTTTTTGCATTTACGTTTCAACGACCAAGGTTATGGAGCCACTGCACNCGAATTTCCTATCAGGNTTATTTGNATTATTCCACGCCAGAACAANTATNNNGACAATTATTCACTATTTTCATCCGCATTCATCTGCACCACGTCTCTCATCCNCACTGCAAATTTNTCCATCCNCACANATGCGTACCATCCCNNNGGTTGAAAGGCACTGCGCTAGTTCATTTAATGNAGAACATCAAACTTTNGAATCGATTTATAAATTCGTNATGTATTTATCTGNGTCTTGTCATGACAGAGTNCNTGCCCTACTTTGNTCTTGGCATACANCACAATTNACAATANTGTAATTGCTGGACCAAACTTTTTAAAAGTNACCTACCTTTCAACTACTTGAAGAATATTTATATGTGATTGTGTAACCGAAGAAGACTTGTAAACCAAATTCGTTACATATTGACTCTACCTTTTGGAGAGATNTGTGAGTATAATAGAGCCTGGAGTCTAACCCACACNAAAGTTGTTGCCTTTTGAAAAGAAATACAAGAATCAGAATCAAGTTNGTGCTTTTAAATAGAGCCACATACAACGAGTGTGATATCAAAAAGGCACTTGCAACCGTCTAATTAAAATGAGCCTCTGATATTTGCTTTCAAGTTGCACACTTGCCTCGAATACGTTTTAGGTTAATTTTGATTTTTGATGACTGGTCTAGAGTAGGGCAGCACCACAATACTGACAAGCTTGTGTTGGATATTGGCCCTCATGTACCAGGTCGAACGAGACATTACCTGCCGCCATACGAATTCCTCTTGTTCTAATTTTCATGATTTCGGTTNTTCTGTNGACTGGGAATCCTTTTCATANCAGTACTGCTCACTGCTTGATACGCTTGAATCTCTTTCCCGTTCAGGATCTTGNCTGAAACGGCAGCCATAGATTNATTTACAGACAGACTTGTACAAACTACCAATCTAGTTAGTTGGTGATCAACTAACTACCGATTATTCAGTTAGGTTCTAGTTGCGGATTTTGAAAAGCGAGTAGNTCTANTTCTAGCTGATGTTNNGGATTTCATAAGGTTAGTAGTGATAGCAGGGTTCTAATGACTCGACTCGAGTCACGATTTCTGGTGAACCGACTGGAATCGAGTATTTTCTACAAATCCATAAAATGACTCAAATCGACTCGAGTTATACTCAACTTGTACCTGACTCAACCTGTACCTGAGTCATTATACATGACTCGAACCAAGTCATGTGACTCGAGACTACGACGGCCAAGACATACATTTCATTGTAACTTTAAAAAATAGTTACGTAATCATATTATTGGTATTTCGGCTATCAGTCCTGATACTTGTAAAATACGGTCAGGAACTGTGAGAATTGAGGNAAATTACGATATTATGAATGCGGGCAATTCTATATCACTAGAGCACAGTTGAAAAAGTGGGTTGAGTTGGATTGAGATCAAAACTTAACAGTGACATGGACTCGCACCTGATTCGATGTTGTATTGAAAATGACTCGACTTGACTCGAGTCAAAACTATAAAAGTGAAATTGACTTGTGACTCGGATTCTTGTGACTTGGTCACAACCCTGAGTTCTAGTTGCACAATTATAAAATAAACAACTAGAAAACACGCGTCTTCTTATGAAGTAAATCANGATACCGGTGTTCTGTCGTGATAGGTTCTTGCGGTCATCACTACTGACAGGGGCATANCCTGGGNTTGAGGGTNGAAACCCCTCCCNTTTGACGCTCGAAACCAGTTCCTATTAAAATGCAGTTTCTATCTCATNTGCAANGCAAAGTTTGTATTAAAATCAGAGNTAGNTGTGTTTTATTNAGATAGTATGGGATTTCCAAAGGCCGTTAGGTCTACATGTACTTGTAGTTGCGAGTTTTGCAATAGCCGCAATAGTGAATTGAAACTAAACACGGACACATCTACTTACATTTTCGTCTCAATTCAGCACGTCGACACAGTTTNTCGCTTCTTCCGAGGTNTTGAATTGGACGAGAGCACATCTCTTGGTCATTTTTCTCCGATTCAACTCCCGAAATAACCGTCTCTTGTCGATTCGGTCCATATTTCGCAAAATTCACAGTCTTTTGGGGTATTTTAGACTAAAAATAAGGACAAATTGCCAAAAAGGTGGAATTTTGGGCGAAGGGAGAACAGTTCTTGAAAAAGGAGGACAAATCCTCCTAAATGTGGACATATAGTTAGAAGTTTTCCACTTGAGAAGCCTTACTCACTACGTTGACCACCTCTTACCACCTCTGCATACCGTCCACTTTTCCACTTATTGTGACGTCACGCAAAAAATTGAGTGCGTCACACATATATTCCTCACCATGTTAGTTATGAAAGCAGGCAACAATCTACACCACCCAAGAAACGTGGACTGCAGATTTGTACGAACTACCTATCTAGTTAGTTGACAGTGAACCAACTACTGGCTTTTTTGAGTAGTTCTAGTTGTAGCTGCAAGTTTTGTAGACTGAGCAGTCCTAGTTCTAGTTTCAAGTTTTGAAAATCCAGTGGTTCGCACTTGTCTGGCGGACTACTGACTAGCAATACAATGAGACACGTNACAAAATAAGCTCTACCTTGGCATAGAAAATCCNAGAAAGCCTTGGCNAAACCGTCTTCCAAAACATCGAGACAGATTTTGAACAAATACAGTCCGTACTTTGCGACCATCGTGAGACGTCATGGAAGCGTGTTTCTTCTTGGACTTGACAACTAAAACCAATCACACATAGCATGCGCTTGATATTGCGTTTACTGGCCTTTTATGGGTGTATCTATTTAGCCAATGTCGTCAACTCTACTACTTCTGTAGCAATAATGCAGGCAACTATACCGGCGCGAGACACACAACGCATATTTTCGTTTGTATAGTTATATTATGTTGAATTGCGCAAAATCAGGGCAGTTTTATGCTACCTGAAAGAATGGGTAAAGGGATATAAATGTATGGAGGAGACAACCAGATGGAGATAGATGATAGAGTTATCTCAATAATATTTTGTGATATCACGATATGGGCGACGCAAAATTTATCACCATCACAAAGGGGGTAGTGTTTAAAAAAGCTTGNGAGCCTCTGGTTNAGTGCAGCGGTTTCATCACATTTTAGAGCGCTACCAAATTTTGTGTTAGTTTACATCTCACGACCCAAGCTTCGCACATCGTAAAAATGCATTTCTGACACAATTAAGCCTATGCAACGTTTTACGAGCATGTATGAATAAGAGAAGGTGCTGAAAAAAAACACATTCAATATTAAAGAACATTTTCTTTTTTGAGCACTTGAGTAGATTTATTCTGCTTCCAATCTACTTTACAATGTTTAGGCAGAACAACTTACTTTTTACAGCTTGGGATTTATAAACTAGAATGTGGTTTTGGGATAGGTTTCCAGCACTTCTATGTATAAATTTCAATAACGGTTTAAGTAGCGTCTCTATCAAGGTAATTAAATATATTTTCCACAATGGCACCAATAATCGAAAATATTTCTTGGCTCATTTTCAATTCAGTAATTTGCATTATAAGTGGTGCCAATTAGCGACAAGCGACAGTGTTCAGCGACACACAATTTAGTTAGTTAGTTGCAGATCTTTAAAGGTCATAGTTCAACTTCTAGTTTCGCATCACGAAAATCAGTAGCTCGTACAAGTTTGCTCATTTATATTATTTCAAGAAGTGAGCATAGTTTCTTCCTCATTTGCTGAATGGTGATTTAGTGCTGTCAGATGGCGGCAGAAAATTAAACGGATATTTATAAAAGTTTATGTCAAATATAAGATCACAAATATCAGCATCACATTTACCTTTTTTCCATTAACAATTCAACTATTAGCCTGGCATTGGTCCAAAAATGTCGGGATTGAAATTGAAACTTCTCAGAGCTTTTAAAGCGTGTTGGACTTTTCGTGCTTGCAGTTGATAAATGCGAATCAGAGCTATCTTCTAACTTCATGTACGTTGAAATTCTTCAGATCCCGCATCAGTCGAGATTCCGTCATAACTACACTGCGTCGATCTTTGTATTGGAATAGGAGAAGCTCCTGAAAACATGATGTCATCAGTTTAGCGAAACACTCATAGAGTAAACGTGTTAGCCAATAGCAAAGAAAAGCTAGACAGTCGAATCNGCCATTTCGAACAGTTTTGTTCTGTGCCCTTTTGGCGAAAATAAGGGGATACACTGCTTTCTCCGAGTTAANCGGAAAATCAATTGCTCTCNTCATTGCTGTGCATAAAGGCATACAACTCATTCAAAATACAGCAGTGTTGCGGATTTCATTAATCGCTGCTGCTGTATACAGCAGTAATTCACACAGATCGCACAAAGTGCACGTTAGTTATACCTCCAGGTTAGTTGTATGGTACGATATTTTCGATACCAGACCATTCAACAAATACTGTGTGTTGTATTACGGTGTAACACACACACATACAGGGTGTAGTACTTTTCGATACCTACAACAAAGCAACTAACTGCCGAACTGTCAAGGAAGAGTATTTAGTGTTTTTTTTGTTTACTTTAGCAAGCAATTTCACCTATAATCCTCTGTACCAATCTGTTTTATGAGATACATGCAATGCTACTTAATTGTAGGTGACTATGAAGCGCTTGAACGGTCTCGTATGAGCTCATTGTCAACTGCTGCTGGATAAACCGTCATTGTTTCACTATAATCACTCATTTCGTTATAAAACAAATAAAGTGGCCTACTATTTATTTTGCCATAATCTAATGATACAGCCTGTGTCCAAATTAAGTGGAGAATCATTCGAATGAATGGGAGTTGAATACGTACAATTTGCCACTTTTTGACCGTTCCCGAGGATAGGAGGATTCGACTTTAGTTTACATGTGCACTGGACTGGCACACAAAACCGATGCAAGAGTTATGAAATATTTTTACACGCAGCGATTTCAATGGGCTTCACCTTCAGCTACATTCTTGGCTGGGCACCAAAGATGAATATTTTCTCACTGGCTTGCTGAATTTATCAATTTATGCAACATGACAACATTCTCAGGTATAAGTAGCTCATTTATAGAGACACAAGTTCAGATCTGCATAAAAACAGCACTTGGATTTAACGGTTAAATGAGCAGAAAGCTTGTTTTCATCACACGTTAACTTGAAAACTTCATTCAAAATGGATACCGGTAGCTCAGCTATAGCATTTTACAAGGTGATGAGTCAAATTTCAGCAAAATCTGCAGCTTGATGGAGACCGAATTTCTCTTTGGCTCATTTCACATAGAATTACCTATATACAGCAGTCACAAACAATCCAGTAAGCTGGCTTGATCATGGCTTAAGGTTGAACTTAATCAGACTTGCAGCATCATTTTACATTCAGTAATTGCATTCTCAAGTGAGGCAGGAACGAACGATCGATACTCCATGGAAACTCGCAAATCATGTTTGATGGAAGCTGTAAGCCAATATGTTATCGGTGTCTCGTACGGACTAAAGACTCTACTGAATACACACAGGTGTGAAGCAAGACGCTGAGAACCGTCTTGGCACACCAAACATATCACTCTAAACGTATACGGATTCCATTTTCGGGCATAAACACTTATTCCTTGGCGAGAGCGATTTTCAGAGTCCGGGGTTACCGGTATTGACTATCAAGCCATGTTACCATTTCAAAAGATTTCACATCACACCAAACCTTTCGTAACAAACAGATGCAGCCAGAGGCCATCACAATTTCGAGTTGGTAACCTCTATTCCTATCGATATACCAAGACTGTACTATTGTATGTGAGCATAGTAGAAGCGCGAAACGGTATGCCAATAAAGCACTGGTCTACAATCAATCAATGCTTCAGCCTGTACTCTGAAACATATTAGCTATATCTCCAACGTCCGATCGAATTAAAACTGATATTAGTACACTCAATCAGCTGATTTCATTCCATGTTTTGACTCAGAGCCATTCATGCACGTGAGACATTAGCTCCACCACGCGGAAGAACGAAAGGCGTTAAATCGATAACATCATGCAGTTCGATATTGCATTTCCTTCATAACCTATTTGGTTTTGTCATCTCTCCTAATTTTATTCTCCTGTACATGTCGTTATCATAGGATAAGTCGATAAAGCGCACACTCGAATAGGGTACGTATTATAAGCATTTAAAAGAACTATACTGCTAGAAAAGTTAGGAGCCATCGATACATTACGTCTTTGGAAGCCAAGGAGACCGCTTGCCTAGTAACCACTGTATACTGAGT
>ATSW01009379.1:0-10276 GCA_000444245.1 Botryllus schlosseri
CGACATCTTCCTGTCTTTTCATTGTATCGCATTTTTGTGGTGTATTGAACTGATAAAATTTCAATTCTCTGGTCCGGCTCCGATCCGGCTCCGGCCGTAGCAGGAAAAATACTGATCCGGCTTCAATCCGCCTCCGGCCAAAAATTTAACAGTCCTGCTGGAAATCCGACCTAACAAGGCACAGTAATTCCCTGAATTTATAAATATGGCTCGTTTATATTCGCACTGGCTTGGCGGTTACTTGCGTGTGGTTGGTTGGTTGGTTGGTAGTTATTTAGCTACAAACATCATGCTTATCCATAAAAATTCTGGCCTTATTAAAAAAGTACTGATCCGGCTCCGATCCGCTCGGGCTAAAACTGAAAAAATCCGACCGGATATCCAATCCGGATTCGGTCCATGCTCCGCACTACTATACTGGCTTCTATTTCCTCCACAACCCGTAAAAAAAAATATGACGCAGAAACCAACAACGTTTCACGATCCCAAAAATTTATTTAATGTCCTAAAATGGGGTCACTATTAACAGTTGAGGAAGCTTTCGATTTTGCGTCCACAGGAGTAGACTATATAGTAACAAATTAACATGCTCGGGTTACCATAATTTTTCAAAATCTTTCAAAAATTCTGAAAGCTACAGCACCGGAAAAGAACACTGGTGGTTTTAATGACTTTTCGAACGCTCTAGTAGTATGCTGACTAAAGACAAAAGGTCATCACTTCGGATTTACTCCCGAATTACTAGCTTTTTTACGGAAATGTGTGGTGTTGACAAAAAAGGGAATCACTTTGACTTGACTCCCAATTTACCAGACTTTTTTCGAAACTCTGACATTTCGGCGTCCTCCGAGGTCACTTTCTTTCGATTAATTGAAAAGAGGTAAAATCCGGTTAAAATAGGGCGTGATGGCAACCCCGTCTATGCTATGTGACAAGAACTTTAATTATTTGCCAACTGATAAGGTAGTAAAGTAGGGTTACCATACGTCCTTCTTTAGGAGGATTTGTCCTCCTATTTCAGGTTTTTTAAAATGTCCTCCGATGACGCCTAAATGTCCTTCTTTTTGGGATTTTGTCCTCTTTTTTGAAAATATTGGTTAAATATTGGGCAAAATTCGACTGAGATAGAGTAAATCAGCACTGAAGTAACGCTCCGTCGGCTATTTCGAGTGCTGAGCCGGAAAGCTGGCCTTTTTTTAGTCAACCAACTGATAATGTGAACCCCGAGTAAAAGCACCCTTATATTATTCCATGTTGCATGGTCTACTGGTATGCCATGCAAGAAAATAAAATTTACATTATCGAGAGTGGAACAGAATTCGTGGTATGATGAGTATATGCTATTGCTTATGTAAAATTGTGTTGAACTATTAAAATCTTGCGATAAGACATAAAAATTCTATAAAACAATCGGATTTTTTAGTCTAACAGTGCTTCAAAACGGGAAGCAATTCAACATTATTGGCTGCATTTGATATACTAAACAATATAGCCTACAACTATACACACAAATAATCCGTTAATGAAATATATAAAGCATAGAAACCGAGTGAAAATTAATTAAACTAGTAGTAATTCTGTCCCAATTTACTTAGAGTGGAACAAGCTCAACGACGGGAACCTGCCCGGGTGAGTTTTATCGGATCGGTGTCTAAAATGCCGTCTGTGCTTAAGACAGTGATAAAATATACATATTTCAAAAAGAGGTAAATTGTTGAGTTTGTGATGAAATTTACACACAACGAGTTGGTTTGAAAAAACGAAGTTATCGGGATACAAAAAATGTGAGATAGTAAAAAAAGACAATAATGTGAAAAACAAATTGGGAAGATGACCCAGATCGTTAGTCGAATAAATGATTCAAGGCTAGCTATGAACGAATTTGAATAATTTGCAAACGCATTCGAACTGCGATTTTTTTAATGCTTAAACATGATCAATGATACAAAATCGAGAAGGAGGTCAATTTTAACCCGTCGCTTATCGCAGTATTCGAGCAAGGATGGCAACTATCTGACGATGGTCTACGAAGATGAGCCTTTAAAAAATGTCACATTGAAGATAGTTTAACATTAAGATAACTGAAAGATTCAAATGAACACCAAAAAGATAGTTTACGAAAAGCAACATGTTTGAATTCGCCATCCAATTGGTTTTCTCGTCCCATATTCCAATCCTGGACAAATTTCCCCGAATGATATGGAAAATCTTTCTTTGTGGCCGATAACGCCCCGTCCACCAAAGCATGCTTCAAATAAACTCATCCATTTGAATGCCACCATCTCCGCCTGATATACTACTTCTCGCATATCCAACTCTAATTCCTACTGCTTGGGGATATCCGCCCTTGTATCTGTTATAGCCATCCCGTCTTCCAAATTGAGGAGCACTATTTGAAGCTACTTTATATTCCTTGGTGATATCTTGATGACGTTTGGTCCAAGCTTTATACATGGTTTTTATGCCGATATGATATAACTCCAGCACCCCCAAAGCGATCATCAACACCCCAGTTCCTGCATGGAATCAACGAGATTTGGTGATTAGCTCGATCTAGCTATGGTTTTGTCTTAAAAATCCTTCTATACGTACGACAGTATACAGGGGACAGTATACTATATAACAGTGGTCGGGAACCTACGGCTCGGAGCCATATATGGCGTTTTTGGGTATAAGATATGGCTCTTGGACAAATTTTAAATTTTAAACTTAATTTTATCGATATTGCAGCAACTTGTTAGTACATTTTCTTAACGGCCAGAATAATTATTCTCGTGGCAGCTTAAACATGTATTTGAGAGGTCAAGGCAGTTGCGTATCCAGGGATAAGCACTCGGACCCATTTATAAAATCCTCAAATTAAGTTGCTGTAACGCCATCGTGCGCTGCGTAATTTTGGATTGCACTATATCTTAGTTGATCAAGAAAATATAGCAGACATGGGGACGCTCATATGACAATCTAGTATCTAAATTACAAACAACGCTTCGCTATCCACATCCAAATTGATAAGTCTTTCTAGTTTCTAGTACTGCGGTTAAAATGTAGGCGTGTAGTGCAACGTTTATGCTACCACAGAATTGATAAGTCGATCAATATTTATTTTCGGAATCAGTGCTATAGTTAAATTAGATTTATATCTGTTATTATAAATTCTAAGCTATAACGATGAATTGCGCTATCACAGGATGGTTATAGTAGCCTGCGAGTTTTTACAGCGAAAATATGGCGCCCACGACGAATCCCATGTAGTGAGTTCGCATTAGTACTACCATGACGTCACGGATTTTCAATGGTGACGCAACAATTGATTGGCAAGTATGGCTCTTTGGGAGTTAAAATGTAAAATATAGGGCTAACATGGCTCTTCAGACGAAAAAGGTTCCCGACCACTGCTATATAAGGATGGTAAAATTCATTGAACTGCAACTTCCTATCATTTCCTGCGTCAAGGAAGAAGCAGGTCCAAAATAAGAATTTGCACCAAAGACTAAAAGAAAACTTGCATCGCCAAAATTTATCGAGGTGTTCCGGTTTTGAATAGTTATTCGTAATAATCGAATACTACGCTCCAGTCACATCGTCATGAGTGACATCTTTCGAATGACATCGAGAGTACTGGGTTGACGACTACTTCCGCAATATTTTACACAGTCAGACATGAACGCAAAAGAGGTGTGTGTTTGGAATTAGCACTGTGATGTTAGAGGTTCAAACCATCACTCATACTCCTCAGAAATACATTGCTGCTGTTCCTAAACCTAATGCTCTAGTTCAGGGGTGGGCAACCTGCGGCCGTAGGAGAGAATTTGTGCGGCAGTGGATCCGCAATTTAATTAATACGTATTGGCGGCCGTCGACATGCAAATTGAATTTACGAATCGACTCCCGAATTTTTGATAGATATTAATTAATCTTGTCGCTTTGCGTTCGTCTTGAAGATGCACCCTGCAATTTCAAAAGTAGCCAATATTCAATTGGCTTTACTAAAGGTATGAGAACGTCTCGATCTAATTCACTTTTTGAAACTACTTACTAATGTAATTTACAAATCTTCATTTTGTACTTCCATCTGAAGTAATTTTGGCATGTCTTATAAATCTCTACTTCTACTTGAGTTGTACGGCGCAGTACCATTGGTGACTATTTTACCCCTTCTGTCGAAAACCAGAATCTCTTCTTAATCGAATGGCGGAAGTGAGAGATAACTTGAATAGGGTACAAATCACATGGATCAGAGCAATTTATGACAACTGTACGTTAGGGTTATTGTATATGCATGAACATGTGAACATGTAAGCATGATACTAACCAAACATAACCCACAGCAATACGGTTTTCTCCATCGGCCTCGATACGAAGCAGTCTACAGTGTTAGGACAAGGCCACCTGGAACACTGAAAGAGTTCCGGGATATAAAATCTGAAGACGTAAATGCGAAGCTGAACAATGATGAATGCAATCTCCAAGAACAGTCGAAAAGCAACCTGAATAACAAAAAACGAAATGATATTATATATTTATTGGAAGTTGGAACTGTCGTATTATAATTCAAGGACGTAAAGTCTAAACTATACTACTACGATATGACCTCCAAGAATCACCCCACCCTCCACAGTGAAGGCATTGTCATCGTCTGTATCAGCTATGCAACGGTCGTAAGGATGTAAATTACGTGCGACAATAATCCTTGAAATGGCTAATGATATCCTATTAGCAAAAACGACAGCCCGTACCTTATACACATGTATGGGTGGCTCTCAGAATTGTATTATATTTTCTATTGTTTGGGGGCAGAGATAGCCATGCACGTATAGTTACTCATTTACCGACGACATCATGCATTCGTGATTGGAAAGTGATGTGTATCTAGATATGCGTTATTTACTATCATCCTGTGTTATCTGACTTAGCAAATATTTATTCTTATTTACCTGGAACACATATGCCAACAGCAAGCGGGGCGGGTTGTCATCTTTCAGCTTCGTGGCTACAATCAAGGGTTTATCGTCGCCACTATCCTTTTCTTTGTTGTCTTTCTTATCATCAGTTTCTTTCTTTCCCTTTAAACCATGATAATGATGGATAACATATCTCAGCGCTGAAATGCTATAATTTGTGTAACTTTCCAAGATATGAACTCCACCCAACAGCAAAGTCATGAGCATTATGGCATGAAATATAAAAATAGGTATGCTTCCAAACAGATAGGTAATTTGTTATTAATAATGGGTCCATCGAGCACTCCTCATATACAATACCTATGTACCATATGTCAGGAATTCCTTGAATACCGATTGCCGGTATGTATATCATAAAATTTATCTCATCGATGGTACCAACACAAGGATGACGCCTCGTTAACAATTTCTAATATATGTCTATAGCTCACAGAATTCGCCCATACATTCGTGAAAGACATTAAGCACGTGTGCTGAGTTCCTGATGCTCGTAAATAAATACACCATGTTCCTTGGAACTAATACTCGTGAACTGAGACATATGATCTTCTCATATTCAAGCTCGTAACATGATCACTGTTCTAACAATATAACTGCATGCAATCGCCTTCCCACCAGTGATGGGAAAAAATCACTACCTTCTAGTCACAAGTCATTATATCGAGTAATAGCACACTTTGACATGAGTCAAGTAAAGTCAAATTTTCGAAGTACCAGGCATGTTTTTTTGCAACATGATTGAACTAACATTAGGGCCGGATAAAACAAATCCAAGTAACCGTAGTCAAATCGACGTGAAAACTGTATGTCCATGTCCATTCAAATCTATCTTCGCCCCAATTTGATGGCAATATTCGGAAGCGTGATAACTTGTGACTATTAGCCTAAATTCTAAGTTCAGAATTCCTTCCCCGTCCTGAGCAGAATTAAGATTCTACGAGGTGGGCCACAGAACATTTTCAAAGCGGAGAATGGGCGACTATACTATAAAAGGTTGAAAGCGCCTGCTCTTATGCTAACCAAATCCCTTGGTTGGCGGTCAACTTATTTGCGACATAGCAGCGGAGAATGCGCTACCAGGCTGCGCATTGCGCTATCTTTTACCGGTCGCTCTCACATATCCCACCATATGTCGAGAACGGTCCGTAAAATGAGCATGAGTATGCAACATAACAGTATATTCCAACTCCAAGCAAGATTGACGCCAATGCGACAAGACAGCGTGTAAGGGGCATCGAATGGGATAGCATAAGAGACCACTGCTTTTTCGGTTCAGTCAGTGTTCAAAATAAAATAGGAAAGTGAGAAAGATACGATTGCTTCACTTACTTTGTTATCCTCAACACTTTTTATTTCCCCTTTTACCACGTTGATGCGACTGTACTCTATTGCAAGGAAAAGAAGCATAAAGATTATCGCGTGCATTGGCAGTATTGGCACACAAGGGGAATATAATTACCGGGAGGATCCGATCCGGACAAATATCTCCAACTTTGAATTTTCTTCGCTTCGGCAAGCTTTTTTTTCCGGTCTTCCTCTTTTTCTTTGGCCTTCTTTGCTTCACCAATTTTGTCCATCTTATGGGCGGTGTAGACAATAAATATTACGCTCGGAATCGCGACTCCAAGGACCTAAGATGAAATTGACTAGTAACATTACAATCAAGACAAATCGCGTAGCAAGCCCGGAAGAATGTGCCGAGTGGATGAAACATTTCCATCTGTGAGATTGAAGTCATACACGAATTCAAAACCTTCATTTTACTGGCATTCTTGATCGCATCTCCCCTATACATGCCCTCTTGATATTCCTAGAATTGACTGATTTTCAGTTGGTAATTAACAATTAGTCATAGTCAAAATGTAGCGGGTGCAATGAAGACTCTGTATACTACTTTGGTAACTTTACCAGAGATAAATCGGAACAATTGAAATTCAAACATATCGGCTTTGACTCAAACTTCTTTATCCTAATGGCACCACTGTCTCGAATGTGTACCGTATACTTACTTTATGTATAGAAACGTATGAACAATGGGTGCCCATGAAAATTTTTCTTTTATAATACCACTCTATCTCTAGAACGATGCACACAAGTCGGTTATTGAGTTTGCCGGTTTAAATATGGGCCCGCAGTTTTGCTGCATGGAACACATGGAGGCACACAATCGAAGGTATAGGATATAGAATCAATGACCTTGAAGTGTCGTTACCATTCATATTTGAAAGCGTGCATGACAGAATTTTATAATTTTATAACTATATAAGGCATTAACGCAAGAGTCTCCCTTTATCTGTATCGTCCCGAATTGCCCTGACTATTATATTTGGTATCGATTTCCCGTGCCACATGTTTACGATTCCTCTCAAATGACTACTTGATTATGCAATTAGTCACCTGAAGAGCCCACAATCGCAATAACGATATCGGACTGAATTCATTGAAGCAGACGTTCTCGCAGCCCGGCGTCAAAGTATTGCAAACGAATTCCTCTTGTTCGTCTTCGAAGACATCGTCGGCGATGGAGACTACGATCAAAAATCGCAACACAAAAAAGAAAGTCGTCCAAAATTTCCCTACCAAAGTTGAATGTTGCGCTACTTGTTCTATCAATTTTTCTAATATATGCCAAGCCATATTGACTTGTCAAAATCTAGGCCTAATTTTCTATAAAAACTGTAAACGGGACTGACAGACTTATACTGGAAACGTTAATTTGTTCTAGCCTGTAGTCGTCTCCCGATATATAATGCCATTAGTGCAGCAGAAATCCGAAATCCGGGAGATATAGAATGATTTTTATCGCTACCTGCCATCACTCTTCCTTGATGCTTACGTCGGCCTGCCCACCTGTTGCTGGATACGAAAATTAAATACAGTATTCTCCGATACGGTTATTTTAAACCACAGCCAACCAATAAAGCTAATACACTCGATTGCGATTCTCCTCACAAACACATATAGTGGTACCTCAAAGTGCTGGGTCAATATATGCCTTACCTGACACTCCCTTCACACTTCTCCGTGCGCGGAGAAAATAATCTCTTGTATCTTGAAGTATCCATTTGCTAAAACATTTTTACTGACCACGGTTGATTCATTTGATACATTATTATTTTTATTCTTTATTCACAGTAAGAAACTGGTCAATACACACATAATCCGGGGAGCAACCTGCACCCAAAGGAAAATGCGAGATTGGAGTATTTTTATTATTAATATAGTTGGTAAAAAAGAAATGGCGCTTATTACCGCGAACGATCTGAACGATCTGATACAAAAAATCATCGTATTATAGTTATCACATAGAGATCATAACTGGCCTGACATTGAATATCTTATGCAAGAGGACTTGTATGACCTGCCTCGATCTTCATTCGTGTTCGGAACGCCGCTCTAAATTCTTAAGCCACCATGGTTAATGGTCATGTTACCAGAGTGTTTCCATTTATATATACCGTTGCATATACGAATCGTACTGTGATGGAAATTTGTCGGTGTTTGCTAACTTGGTCCAACGTCAGTATATTTGCTAGACAAACACGTCGGGCAATTCGGAAAATATGTTTGACATGAACATGATATATAGGAATGAAAAGTGGACATAACACCAACAGATGCATTCATGATGTCAACATGTATCGTATCGAGCATCACGATCGACTGGGACGCATGTCAATGAGATGACCCTTTACCGATATTATTATAAGTTTTGAATTCCAATATGTATTGTGTAATGTAGTCTCTTATTAAAACCGTGTCATTAACTCATTATAGAGAATGTAGAGGGGGCCTGCATATTACCATATATTGACAGATGACATTCTCCATGATTGCCTCTAATCATAGGTTTTCTGGATCTATTTTAGGCACTCTACTGTAACGGTACTGATTCGTCATATAAGAGCATAACCGGATTGCATCAATGAATGGCTGACGAGAATTGCCGAAACGGTGGAATTTGCCCATCAATCCAGATTGCTATCGAATTCCACATCGACAAATCACTCATACTCATAGCCAAACTACTTTTGGTGACCAATAGAATGCGAACGATTTGTTCACATTAACCGTGTAAAATTTAACTAAGCAGTTTCTCTTTAGCAATGTATTTAAGATATGGCATAAGCGCCATGTAATCTTATGTACCACAGACACAGAATCGAAAAGAAATATAGTTTAGTCTGTATTTATTTTTGTGGGTTATGAGGTCATTAATGTGAACCAAAGGAAACACTTGATGTCCGCAAGTTGTGCCAGATTGTACTTTTGAAACGAACAGTGTAAGTCTATCGAATTCATAAAGTCGATACATTTAACACAATTTTTATGTTGTTTTAGTATATTTTATAACTACTGCATTGTGATATATCAAATAATAGTCCCATTATTAGGATAAACGACGACAACGGTACTGTTCTGAGGAAAGGGCTCACCTCGGAATTTTTTCGAGAAATTTTCAATCACAAATTTCCGTTCAAAGATTCCCACGAAACTGGGTGAAATTTGACAAAGTCCTGAATGTGCGTCTCGGGTGTGTGCGGATTATAGTAGCCCGGACTACGATTGGTAGTTTAGCCCGCAATTTTATATCTATGCCCTATAGACACGTCACGATGTTTCGGCAATTAACAACTTAACTTTTAACTCGGAACATTTTCTCTATACTATACGCCCCTGGAAAAAAATTCATCAATCATTCATACACGTTTTGTACAGGTGGCACTTCTCTTAACTGTATAAGGATCGCTCTGACATGCCATATTAAACGAAATGGCAAACTCTTATCGCGAGGCGCACGCCTCTCAGAATGGATAATTTATTCCCGGGCGGTAGGTTACAGTTATTCTCCACGGTCTGCTGGTTGCGAATTCAATGCATAATCACTGTCTTGCAGTTAATCACTCTTTCACAAATGACGATTCCACGTAGACTTACTATTTGATGCAGACGATGTTTGATGCAATCGTGATGCGAAGTAAACTAATCATTACTAGTAGGATAGTATATTATTGGAGAAATGTTACAAAAACAGGTAAACTCGAGAACCCCTGGACGATATATATACTATATGGCCTCATCATATATAGCAGAGGGGGTCAAAGTAGTTCAGAAAACTACTCATGTAGAATTATAAGTAGCGATGCAAGAATGTACTCTAGTACGAGTAGAAGTAGTACTTTCAAGGGCAACCTAAAACTCGTTCAAGCAAAGTAGAATTGGCTGACTTTGAATTAGCATAAGGCCCGTAGTAGTATCGTCTACGGCAGGGGTGGGCAAACTACGGCCCGCGGGCCGCATGCGGCCCGCCACAC
>ATSW01009380.1:0-11094 GCA_000444245.1 Botryllus schlosseri
ATAACTACATCAGTACTCCTCGATGTATCTGCGAGGTGCGGTTCTGTTCCGATCCGACCGTCGGACTATCGCCGCCTCATGATGGTCATCACGATCGACACTAGTAGCGCTCGAACTGCTATCTCCTCCCTGATCGGGAAATTTGAAGAATTCAGCTGCCTCACTGGCGGTAATGTCGACGCCTTCTTGCGGGGCATTCTCCGTCTGGTATCTCCGCACCATTCGGCGATTTCTTCTGAAGGTACCACGCCCAGTTCTGATAACCAAGGATCTGGGTTGAGTGTCAGTGTCAAGTTTTTCCACAACACCTTGCGATTTGCAGTCCGGAATCCAGACGCGATCTCCCACCTTGAACTCATCTCCAGGTACTACTCTGTGTCTTTTGTTGTAATCACGAGTAACTCTGCGTCGGTAATCTGCTTCAGCTTTCTTCACGGCGGTTCGGTCGACAGACTTGGGCAGAAGATCGTCTGGATGACACGGTACTCTTGTTCTTAGTTTGCGGCCCATGCTCAATTCTGCCGGCGAGTAGCCGATAGCCAATGGCGTGTTGCGGTATGTGAGTAGCGCCAGATATTCATCGTCACATTTTCGCAGAAGGTTTTTGATGGTCTGAACGGCACGCTCAGCCTCCGAGTTCCCCTGTGGATATCTAGGTGAGGACATGATATGTTCAATTTTCCAGCTTTCGCAAAATGCCGCAAAGTCGCGGGAAGAGAACATAGGTGCTCCATCAGTGACCAAAGTCTCGCAGATGCCATGCCTACTGAAAATCTTCTTGAATTTCAGAATCGTCTCTGCTGCGTTCACTGTTTTGGAGACTATGCAAATCTCAATGTCCCTGGAGTAGTAGTCAACGGCTAGCAGGTACATGGAATTCTGGTATTGAAAGAAGTCGGCACCAACACGGGACCAGGGTCTCTCTGGGAAGGATGCTGACAGCATCGGTTCAACCTTTTCTCGCTGATGCTCCGTGCACTTATCGCAATTTCTGACGGTTTCTTCAATGTCCTTTGATATTCCAGGCCACCAGCATGACTGTGATGCATTGAGTCGGGATTTTGTCACCCCTTGGTGAGCATCATGAAGGTATCTTAAAACGTCTTGTCTCAGCGTACAGGGGATCACCAAGCGATTCCCTTTGAGCAGGAGTCCTTCATAAGTAGATAAACAGGCTCTATCATTCCAGTATGGCCTTAGTGGGCCATGCAGCGTCTCTTTGCATTTCAGCCACCCTGAGGATACATATTGCATCACTGTGCGCAATACGTCATCTTTCTGGAGCTCTGAGCGAATTTCATCCAACCGTTTACAAGACGCAGGAAGGCTGGATGTGACGGCATTGACATAGGCTTCTGTCTCATTATGAAGGCCATCAACGTCCTCGAAAGTTGGCAACGGAGAACGAGACAATGCGTCAGCGGTATATAGCAGTTTCCCCGGAACATGAGATATGGCGAAGTTGAACTTCATCAGCCGCATTCGAAATCGTTGCACTCTGAGCGGAAGTTCATCAAGAGTCTTTGTTGACAAAAGTGGAACTAATGGTTGGTGATCAGTCTCCACGCGAAGTTGATGCAAGCCGATCAGGAGTTCCTTCCATCTCTCCATAGACCACGTAATAGCAAGGGCCTCCTTCTCGATTTGAGCGTATCGTCTCTCTGTTTCAGTCAGCGATCTGCTAGCATAAGCGACAGGGCGTAGAGAGTTGTCTACCTGACGTTGCATCAGCACAGCTCCAAGTCCATAACTGCTGGAGTCGGCAGAGATAACAGTTTCCTTATCCGGGCTGTACATAGCAAGAGTCACATCCGAGGACAGCTCTGCCTTAACCTGGTCGAAGGCCAGCTGTTGTTCAGCACCCCAGAGCCACGAAGTGTTTTTCTTCAGTAGATCCCTCAGAGGCTTTGTAAGCTCAGCCAGGTTGGGTGAGAATTTCATGAGTTGATTGGTCATTCCCAGAAACCTTCTCAGTTCCGGGACGTCTGAGGGAGCGGAGAACTTGGCAATCGCCTCAACCTTTTTAGGATCCTTGCCGATGCCATCTTTACCAACAACATGTCCAAGGTATTCCAGTTTAGTCGCTGAAAAGACACATTTGTCTTTATTCAATGTAATTCCCTCATCTCGGAGTCTATCCAGTACAAGTCCGAGGGTGGTATTGTAATCCTGTGGTGAGCTAGCAATTATGATGTCATCCATGTGACATATCACATTGGGGATGCCAGCAAGCACCTGATTCATTTTCCGTTGGTAGACTTCGGGTGCGCTGGCGATACCGTATGGAAGCCTCTTGAATCTGAACCTCCCATCAGGGGTGATGAATGTAGTTAACTTACGACACTCAGGTTCAAGTTCTATTTGATAAAATCCACTATTTGCATCCAGTTTGGTGTAAACAGTTCCTTCGGCAATCTTCCCCAGGGTGCTCTCAACTGTCGGCATAGGGTAGAGTTCCCTATCAACAGAATCATTTAGTTTCGTTAGATCCACACACAGGCGTATTTCAGAGTTTTTCTTTGGTACGACAACGATCGGTGCGCACCAGTCTGTTGGCTCGTTGACAGGCTCAATTATGTCCGCCTTTTGCAATTTATTTAGCTCAGCAGTCAAACTACCAAGCAAAGGAATGGGAACTCTGCGAGGTACTTTCAGGCTAAACGGTTTAGCATTCGCCTTCAGTTTGATAGAGTACTGTCCTTTCATTTTTCCCACTCCTTGAAAGAGTTCAGGGTAAGCTTTCATGACCTCTTCCTTAGACCGAAGCGAGGGAGTTACTGCACAGTCTACTGCACGGATGCTAACTGTACCCGGCACATCTTGCAGGAGTCCGATTTTGAATGCCCCTGGGATACCCAAGAGTAGTTTAGGCGTATCCCGGACAACGTAGACCTTTTCCACAACGGAGTTATCCTCAAACCCGAGCGTCATAGCGACATAGCCAAGGGTGGAAAGTTCCTTATTCCCTGCAGTCATCAAACGTTTGTCGGAGGGTCTGATGGATCCATATTGACGCTTGTATATGTGCAAGGGCATGACTGATACTTGTGCGCCAGTATCAACGCACCATGTAAGCAGGTCAAGGGCAACTTTGAGCTTGACAAACCAGCCAATATCTTCCGCTGGTTCCACCGTGCTAATGGTCAGCCCCTGGTGTGGGATTTCAGGCTCCATGTTAACTGTATTGGTATTGGGAGCACTGTCCAAATCTACAGCAGCAATCACGGATCCCACAAAGACTGGTGCGATGGGACTTGAGCGTCCGTCCACATCGTCTTCACCAACAGTATCGGATTCCACGGAGCGTATATTTGTCCGAGTAGAAGCACGGCAGACAGTTTCGAAATGTCCTGTTTTCTCACACACCGAGCAATTGTAATCGGCAGCAGGACAGAAAAATCTACCAAACTGGTGCTTCTTACCACAGTATTTGCATTTTATCAGCGACGTCTTGGCATCCTTTCCATCCTTCTGTCGAGCAGTAGATCCTGTTTTTAGTGGAGGTTTCTTTGTGACTGCATCAATCGTAGCAGATTTATAGGACGCGACACCATGTTTGACGTATTCGCGTTTATCGATGATCGATTCAACTTTGTGCAGTGTCAAGGTTTTGGGATCCTCGGCGAAGAGTTCTGACAAGGTACCGGTGTCCGTACAACACAGAAGGAGTTTATCCATAATAACTTCCTCAAGACACCTCTGCGGATGATAGCAGCACTTGGCTGCAGCTTCGCGAACACGGAGTGACCATTGCAAAAAAGACTCGTCCTCCTCCCGTTTCAAGAATAGCCAAAACTTCCTTCGCATTCTGAAGCGATCATCACGAAGCTCAAAGCACGCATCAAATTTCTCAATGACTAGTTTGTAGTCATTTTTATCCTCAGCAGGAATGTCTTGATCATTTTCTCGTCGAGCAGGAAGCCACGTGAGATTCTTGTAAATTGACTTTCCCTCCGGACCAATAAGAGTCAGGAGGTGTCCTACCTTGACGCAGTCATCCTTTTGTGATAATTCTGCAGCACAGAGATACGTTTCAAAGTCTTCCTTCCAATCCACCCACGCTTGCGGCGGGTTGGTTCCAGCCAGTGATAATGGCTTCGGGTGCAGTCCTTGCAAGGTAGTATATCCACTAGCCATAATTCTGAGTAGCTAAGTAATTGCTATCAGCTGCGATGTCGTCACACCCTAGTGGCGCCATAGAGCTACCACTACAACCACCTCTGCAGAAAATACAACTATTCTGCCGATCCATAGAGCATCCAAAACGTCACCGATATACTACAGCTTGAGCACAATAAGATCACACAAAGTATAGTGTCATTGTTAAGCTTTATATTTGTATTCAATGATGATGGATCCCTATTGAAACGAGGAATTCGTTCGCCACTTTTATAAGCGCCTTTGCTTACCCTCGATGAAAACACGGCATGTAGGTAGGCTACAGCCGTTTCCTTCACAATAAAGCGGTCATGCTGTAGAAGTTTTTGTGAACCAGCTGTTGTTTGNTCATCATGTATTTCGTACCTCAACATATCCTGAATTAATCTTAAATCATCATCTGCCAACCTACCAACAATGCGCTTTCAGAATCNCCGTCGCCGCCACAGACTCCTTGAACCCCTGATCAGCAAGTTGCTGCTGCGTGGTTATGTGATTACTAGTCTTCTCGCTGTTCTATGGTCGGTGGCACCCCCATTCTTGGGCAGCTACTTTCAAATGTTTTGACAGAAACCTTAAAGGCTTTCCTGTGAGCTTCTTTCAGACTCATTGTTTCTTATCAATAATCTATAGAATGAGACACTGTCACGGAGCATTTTAAAGATTTTACAAATTTTGGACAATCCTAATGACCACTCGCGATTTCGGTGGGTGTAAGCCGATATGATTATATATCTTAATCCGGGGTTCACTGGAAATGGACATACAGTATTTGGCGGCCAGTTATTTTTTTTATATATTAATCGTCAGATTCACCCAAAACACACGCACAATATACAATGCGATCAGAGGTAGTCCGAAGTAGTCACTAAAGATACTCAAGTAGAAGTAGAAATAGCGACGCAAAAATCTACTCAGGTACGAGTAGAAGTAGTTATTTTAAAACCAACCTCAAACTACTTCAAGTAGAGGTAGAATTGACTGACTTTCAATCTACTCAAGTAAGTAAGTAGTTTTGAATACAGTCTTAATTCGTTGGCATGGACTGTCAAAAGCTCCAAATTGAGCTATGCGGAGGGGGTACAGAGAGCTTGATTCGTATTGATGCATCCTAGGATCCATTTTCGATAGAATAAGCATAATCGTTCGCATCATGGGATGCAAACTATATTGATATGAAAATGCGATACTAACCCTTTAATTACTCGAAGACCCCTTTTAGAAAATGACGTCCTACCCCATAAGGCCCCTAGTTTAGCCGAAGAGCAATACGAAGAAGTTGTATCGGATACGGTTTCAACACTGCGCGATTAGTATACAAATATGGTGGGCTCGCTAGTCATATGTGGCTCTTTTGGGTATACAATATTGCTCTTTGACAAAATTTTATCGATATTGCAGCAACTTGTTAGTAAATTTACTTAATAGCCAGAATAATTATTCTAGTGGAATCATAAGCATGTATTTGAGATGTCGAGGCAGTGGCGTATCCAAGGTTAAGGGCTAGGACCCCTTTACAAATCCTTAAATTCAAGTTGCTGTAGCGCCAGCAACCAATATCCCTCGCGAATTCGATGTACCCGGCATCGCGCGCTGCATATTCTTGGATTGCACCACACGTTGGTTGATCAAGAGAATGACATGGCTACGCCTANATGAAAATCTAGTTTTCAGATACACATTGTCTTCCTGATCCACGCCCAGAAATGAACTGCCTTGGAAGTGACATTCCAATTATAAATCCAAATTANNAACAATAANGCTTCGCTATCCACGTCCAAACTGATAGGTAACTTTCTAGCACTGCAGTTAAAATGTAGGCGTGCAGTGCAACATTTCTTTTACCACAGAATTGAGAAGTTGATCAATATTTAGTTTCGGAATCAGTGCTTTATTTATATTAAATTTATATCAGTTATAATAAATTCTGGGCGATTTACGATGAATTGTGTTATGGTAGGAAAGTTAGTAACTTACGAGTTTTTACAGAGAAGATATGCCGCCTTCGGCGAATCCCATGTAGTGAATTCGAGTTAGTAGCCTACTACCACGAAGTCACGAATTTTCAATTGTGACGAAACAATTAATTGACATATATGGCTCTTTAGGAGTTAAATGGAAAACATAGGGCTAACCTGGCTCTTCAGACGAAAAAGGTTCCCGGCCACTGAGATACGGGATAGTGGTCTCTGGCATCAACCAGAGATGAGCGGATTTAGAATTTGTATGTCCTAATCCCTTCCAAATCCGAACCTTCAAATCCTAATCCAGATCTTAATCCATAACTTTTGTATGTTCAAATCCGCGTCCAATCCTAATCCGATTCTAACTTGAAATTCAGAAAAAACGATAATTTATTCAAGGGATGAATTGGGGATTTTTCTTTCACAACCGACAATTCTCTAGATTTAAGAATTAGGCTCNANNTCTCATGTTCATTGGCACCAGGGCTTCGGAGCAGCCGTATATTTNTATCGCTCCAGCTCCGGCTCCGGAGCCTTCTTCTATCATACATTAGCTCCGGCTCCANCTCCGGAGCCGCATTATTACCACTGCTCCGGCTCCAGCTCCGGCTCCNGCTCTGAAANCTATCGAAGGTGTCTGTCTATATCAGGGGTGGGCAATCCTCGGCCTGCGGGCCATACGTGGCCCGCGAGAAGATTTCGAGTAGCCCGCGAGCTAATTTCCCATCCAGTATATTATCGAAATTCTGTTATATTATCGAAATTGCATTGCTCAAATTGTGAACTTGCAAGGCCAACCAAATTTATGATTAGTTCGGCCGCGACACTTGGGATGTTGATGACTAACATAACAGTTCCGACGCATTGGCAGATCCAGGGTCCAGTCACATTTTTAGTAAATCGTCGTACATTACAATAAACTAAAAAAGTAGTAAAATTTGTCTTCACGCTTCGCGTGTTTAATTGTCACACGATTTTTTTCTTTGTAGCCTCTCCCCACCTGAAAATGAAAAAAACGCCTGATTTAGCCGATTGAGTCTAACTATATTTGCAATTACGAGAGAAAGTCTTTTCGCGTTTGCGCTCGCAGAAAGATCGTCGACGATGAAATGTAGGCACGAAATGATTGTCGTATATTAGCGGAAATCATCGATATCGATATGTCCAGATGCCGAATAGTCCTGTCCTTGCAAACTGAGCCCAGCGGGCGGTATGCAGTCGACCCGCAATACACCCAAGTAATAATAATAGTACCTTTGAAAATTTTCGGCGCCGCTAGTGGGTAGCGCACTCGTTGGTCAATTTCATGTGGCCCTTTACCTGAAAAAGTTGGCCACCCCTGGTGTATAGATTACTAATTTACCCGTAGGTTAGCTATCTATAGTAATCCGTCAGTAACATCGGATGCAGTAACGAAGACATAGGTCCCGCCTTGCCGGTTTGTGACGACATAATGAATACTTGTCAATTGTCGATAACATCATAGTTCACTAGAATGCACTTTACTCCGTGCCATTGTTGCGATGAAAATATTAATAAACCTGATTGATTGACTGATTGTTGTTGTACAGCAATAAAATTCTGATGCGGCGTTCTAATACTCGCACTGTACTATTTAACATTAAGCCATATAGCTCAATTCAATCTTTGAATGTGCGATTATTATTCAACTGTAACTGTAGTCAGGGCCGTAACAGCACTTTGTCAGTCCCCATATAATGATAAACCAAACTCCTGGGGGGGGGGCGAAACCCACCCAGATCCCCCTCAAGCTTATCGCTGTTTACCGCTACTTATCATCTACATTGGGGTCCGTTACGTAAGCCGGCTTTTCTCACCTTAACGCGCCAAGCGCGAAAATTTTCAATTATTCATGATAAAATCTATCAATACACATCCTCTCTCGTAATCAGATTAACTGGTAGAGTTGAGTGAGCTGTCTTGGTAACTGTAGGGCCCATTCGTATGACTATGTAACATGATGTTATTTCGTGACCTAAAAAATATAGAATCGCCAAAACGTAGGATACTAAATTAAAAGACACACACGATTTCAAATTGGTATTTCTCCACTGGCATAACATTTTTCCCTGCGGCAACGCATTTGTCTTGTGCGGTTCAGATTGCCAAGACAGGAACATTCGGTGACAATCATTTAGGCGCCTATGGACAATTAAACCTATTTGTATGTTGTATATATAACGAAGTTTTCGGTCAGCATAAGGGCAGTCCTTTTCGGCCAAGGTTTCCCGATCGTTCTGGCACACTTCTTGGAGTCACATGTTACATGGCCTAAAACTTTATATGTGTTGGTGCGTCGTGGCGCGGTAATGGCCAACGCCCATTTCTATAAATCTTGCGTATTTTTCCCTGGGGGAAGAAGTACCCAATAGTCATAATATTTGGCAACTTGAAATCGCCAACCGCCCTGATTCTGTACTCCGTCCGCCAAATGCTTCATTTTCCCATATCCGGCCCGCCGACCGGAGAANTTGCCCGCCGCTGCCGTAGAGGATGAGTAAGAAAGTGAGTGATTNCCATCTGCAAACAGTGTGGTATGAGACTGCATTAAGGAGGTTGAAAATATTTTATTGCGACTNGGGATACCATATGCCCTCTTTTGTGTTCCGTAACCCAAGTGATAGGATGAAAATATACACTCCANCGACTTGCACATATACGTGATCTGATTTACCGGTAGTTTCAAGAATTGGAAAGGCGCATTTTATATGTTGTATGTATTTGGATGGCATTTGCACTTCATGGGATATCTTGTCGCGGAAGAGGCTACATATCATACTGGCACGATGCTATACAGCAGTAGTTCCCAACCTTTTTCGACATATCGCCCACTTATCAACATCGACACAAATTTTCGCCCCCCATATTTACGGATCCGAAAAAGAGGACATATAATNAGAAAAACTATTCACCTAAGTGTGATCGCTGGTGAATTTACTGAAAAAAGACCATTTTTCCGAGGTGGTAGGTGCTCGGAAAACCGGTTTCCGCGTCTACTTCCCATTGAGCNGACCATTCTTTCGCGTCCTATGCAGAATAAGCCGTCTTCACGTGCATTTTTNACCATGGTAATCAAATATATCTCACTGCACGTTATAACATTTTCGCCNCCCCATCNCCCCCCAATCGCCCCCTTTGGTATTTTCGCCCCCTTGTTACTCAAAATCNCCCACGTTGGGAACCACTGGTATANAGTACATGTNGGAAATGGATAGGCAACCGTAAGCGTACAAAGAGCCAGCAGGTAAACCCATTTTACATCACAAANCCACGGGAAAGCTGCAAACTCGATGTCAGTGGTTCGTAGTCGGTNTTTCTCCGGAACANCAGGCATTCCGTGAGACAGTCTCAGGGGTTCCACAGGAGATCTGGACACNCAAAATTCATACATATNATTCCATCACTGGTTGCAGGCAATAAGCCGCAAACAGTAGCCGAATTGTGAATGCCCTCGTTTCAGGCCGGAGGGGGGTTACATTGAAACCACACGTCCNTTGGTAATGCCGATTCTATATTCAATGTTCATTACAGTGGTTCTTAGCCGGNGGCGGTTACGGTAGCGGCGAAACTGAAATTGTAGCAATCATGAGCAGGATTACCAAGAACTCCCGAGTATCACTCTAGATCAGTGGTTCNCAAACGGTGGGGAATTCCCCACTGGTGGGGAATAGACGCATTTGTTAAAAATTATATACAAGACTNGTCTACATATTCACGGAGACACATGTGCAATTNCCGTTACCAGTTAACTGCTCTGGAATGTATGTATCGAACATTATATTGTGTGTTGTTCACAAAACCTCATTTTTCCACTCTGGCTGGGCCAATCATGGCGTCACAAATGCATCCAGCACGACTAGTTTGACGTGAAATAANGCTTTCGCGAAATTTTGAGNGTNACTGGTATCGGTTCACAATACGTTTTATGTTGCAGTTATAGGCGATTGTATTGCGTACTGGTGTGGTTGTGTGTCTTGTGNAGTCAAACCAGCAGACACCGGTAGCTGCTCTGTGATGACAAAAGTGCTGGGTAGTGGGGAACAGGACCGTAACTGCCGCGACCCCAAACCACCCAATTGAGGGGGACGAACTCGAAGAGGCCCCAAATTATATCGTTAATTAACATAAATTAAAGTATTTTTTGGAAATTTATGCCACCTTTTCAAAAATTTTTCGTGCTAGGTGCGCGATTCAATTTTGCCAAGTATCTGATTATTGGGTACCCTTGCCCCCACGAAAATACGTAGAATTTATAGAAATATAGAGTTCGGCGTCGGCACCAAGGCATATGAAGTTATAGGCCATGTAACATACAACTCCGAGAAGTGTGCCAAAACGATCAGCAGCGAAAAGACCTTGGCCGAGAAGTAATAGCCTAGTGGTGACCGAAAACTTCTATATATATATAGGCCTACAATATACATATATGTTTAATCTGAACCCCGCTGGGCAAATGCCATCCCGCAGGGAAAAATTATTTGCCAGTAAAGCAATACCAATTTGAAATCGTGTGTGCCTTTTAGTTTTGGCGATTTCCATATCTTTTGACATAGAAGATTAGGAGGTCACAAAATAGCATAATGTAATGAAGTCAATATACCAACGCGTCCATCCGAAGATGTTTAATTCTTATTTAGGGGTTCTACCTTTTCCAACACACCTCACTCAGCTCTACCGGTAAATCTGATTACGTGAGCAGAGAGGGGATAAAAAAATGATAACAAAATACGGTATATGCAATTCCCGATCATATTTACCGATTCAAACACGAATTATACAAATTTTTCGCGCTTCGCGCGTGGAAAGTAGTCGGAAAAAGGCGTCGCTCGAAACAGTAGTCCCATGTAGCTGATAAGTAGCGGGGAAAAGCGTACAAGCTCAGCATGGCTGACGGGGTTGTGGGAGGCTCACCCCCCAGAAGTTGGGTTTGTCCCCCTGCGAGGGCCCAAGA
>ATSW01009381.1:0-40300 GCA_000444245.1 Botryllus schlosseri
AGTTGGATCAATTGTAATTTGTAATTGAGCTGAATGTAATTAATTACATTTTTTCATGTAATATTAATTGTATTTTGATAAAAATTTTGCTCAATTACAATTTCAATTACATTGTTATGGAAACCTGAAAATCACAACATAAAATAATCAATCAATCATTTATTCGTCACACCAGTGAAAATCCGGTACAGACCAGGATGACGACGAGGGGCCGCGACCCGCAAGGTCTTAAGGCCTTAGTACACAGTCGCCACCTGTAATAGTTAGCCTATTTACAACGTGTTCTATGCGTGCCGCGTTATAACTAGATAATTCAGCCATGCTAAACTGTTTCCCATACTTCAGTAGCAACAGAAAACTTTGTGAATTACAATATAGGCTAAACCAGTGGTTCTCAAACTGGAGGACGTGCCCCCCATTGGGCGGCGTGAAAGCATCTGAAGGGAGGCGCAAAGCTCCGGCAAACTGAATTTTTTTCCGCGCTTGGCTAGATTCACCTCCATTTCATAGTTATTGCTCTGCGTAGGTTATAGTCTGAATTTCATATTAGAGAATTCTCTCATGAACAGGCATAACCTTCCATACCATGAAACTATCTGCAAGGATTGCTAACATTCTGGTTTCATTGTGTGATATGACGATAAGGGGGGCACGAAATATTTCACTGTCATAAAGAGGGGCGTGTATAAAAAAAGTTAAAGAACCAGTGGGCTAACTAAATCTCAATATTTCAAAATTGGATGAACAGCTAATAAACTCTTCTGAAACCTGTGCTGAACCATTTCCTACGCCACGCCGGTCAGAGTTTATTTTTGCATCTCTGACCAGTACCGAGGCTTGCTGCAACACTTGGAAAAAGAAATTAAAGTTTTATCAAACTTTATCAAACTTGATTACACATTTGTAGAGATGTTATCCCAATCTTACTTCCAATCTTGGCCAAATTTACTGGGGCCAGAAACGTTTCGCAACCTAATGTTCATCAAATATGCAATCTAACAGTTTCCGAGCAAGTGAAAATGTAAATGCGAACCAAAATGTTGTAATTCGTAGTTATAAGGAGGTTCTTTCCTTTTGCATTTATTTTAATTTTACACACCTTATCGGTATCATCCTTATCGCTGACGCCTTACCAATTACATTTCATTATCCTCACTCGGCTCTGAGTAGCCTAATCGTTTGATTGCATTTCATTAACTGACCTGTAGCCTATTCGCTGTAAGTCGCTCAAACTTTTGATTGTTAACAGTCGCTTGAAACATTTTTCTGTGTTTGTAGTTGTCAGTACTCATGATTACGAATAGTTCGAATACGTTCGAGTTTTTTAATTAAAGGGTATTCTACGTATCATGAATGAAACATGAATATTGAATTGGTTGAGATTGATGCTAATTACGTCGCTACGGTTGTCAAAGAACACCTCTCTACCGAGTTAATTACATGATTAACAGTAATTGTAATTGTAATAAATATATGTTTAACAGTAATTGTAATTGTGATTTGATATTTTTAGAATTGAGTAATTGTAATTGTAATGTAATTGAAACATGCAAGGAAGTAATTGTAATTGTAATTGTAATTGTAATTGAACTGAATTATTGTAATTGATCAACTCTGATACAGAGTACCGGCAAAGTTGGAAAGTAGGATCTGCTGTTAATTCACGGTGTTACGCGAATGCGGTATTTAGTTAACATCGGACTAGCGCAGTAAGGTTTATAGTCCGTCTTATTCTATGATTAACAAAACTACCTGGGAGTACAATCCAGAATAATTATGTAACACATAATGATGTCTCTTATGTAACGCCAGCAATTACAGAATCTCACAGCGAATTCTGAGTGTACCATTTGCACCGACCGTCATGATGATTCATTCACGAATATGTGCAAAACACGAAAACATCTCGTTAGATCGCAACGTTGCAAACCGCTGCGACGTCGATCGCGGTTCAGATGCCTCTTGAAACCCACTGTTCAATTGCTCACGGTCTGCATTGGACCACAGCTAATTGAATTGATTCCCATTGGAAAATATTTTCTATCCATTAGATTAGCCTGTCGATGTACCGAGCCCACATATTACCGGAGATTGGCCTGAGACCATCCTAAATTATTTCACGACTCAATAGTCCTTGTCATATCCTGTATAAAAAGCAGTCGAATTACCATGATGGGCTACAAATAAATATCATATCAGAGGAGGTTTTGTAATTTGTCAAATAATACCAAGTAAAGACTCGAGTGAATATAAGGACAAATATTTGAAATAAGGACAAGTAGTTTTTCCAAGACATTGCACTTCAAAATAAGTACAAACCTTATAAAAACTGTATGATGTGGCAGCACTGGCTATATATGCAAGGATATCATACGGCCAACGTAAATAGAACCTAGCTTCAGTTACCTAATGATGCAATTATCACAAAACATCAAGATTATAGTCTTTACCAAGCATTGATTGTTTGTGATAAGATGTGGTGACGGTTGCATTTTGTGAGATGTGTCAAATTCTCCTAGTTATGTGTCGTAAGATGCAGAAGCAAAATGTCTCCAATCCTACTGTCTATGAAGAATGAAGTCGAACATCTTTTTTTGAAAACGTTACATAATCTGGAAACTGCAGATTGTCGTGTGAACTCTTACCGATTTCCGACTTGGCGTCAGTAACGAGGATTACATAACTGCTGTCTGTTGTCACGCACCGGGCGCCTGATGTGGAATGCACAATTAGCTCATGCTGCAGCGTAAGCGTACACGAAAAATAATCGTGATAATTCAATCTTACTGCTTCGACGGAATTGTAACCCGGGATTTAATACATCATCAACGCAATCGATTGCATCCGGGTAGCGTAATGCTAGAGTTCTGCACTACGATACCAATCATGCCTTACGAAGGTCAGCTTTAGGGCTGCTAAGTTCGGATTCGGGATTAATGATCACATTGATCAGCTCAGTGAAAGTTTATTTTTGCTCTACATCACCACCTTCCGATTCATATATCCAGTGTATAGCCGGAAGCAGGCGAGAAGGTGGCGTAGCCTTCTCTATACATAATTACGCATGTTTTCCTTCGATTACACTGGTCTTCACGATTTTTCGCCAGGACTTCTTTAGGTCAATTATACCTAATTTGGGGGAGCTGAATACCAATCTGACGATATTTTTTCTCTGTCACATCACGTTTTTGAGATATTATATATGTTGAATATTTCTACTTTTTCGAGGTACTCAAGTAGAATTTAGCTACTTGCAGTACATACTGATGTGATAATGTTTTACAACTACTTCAATATCTACCTTAACAGTATTCTGGATAAACTAATTTGGTTTTTGTAAAGTAGAAAAAAGTTCAGGGATAATATTGCACCACTATCATGAGTTAAATTTCATAAGAAACGCGTGATATAGCCTCTGAATCACGGTAACTGAATACATTTTTTCGAATATTCTACTCATGGGTGTTGTCATTATAAACATTTTGCCTTAGCTGCGAGGTACATCTTGCGATTTCGTATGTAGCCACCTCCGACTAACTGCTGAAAGTATGCGACCATCCTCTCGCCGACCAAATATGCTTCAAGTTCAAACTTATTCATGAAATTTCATTACTTCAAAACATCACAAGACTGCAATACAAAGAATGATAGGAAGATGCCGAAACGACTAGGAGTAGTTTTGAAGATCAGACAGCCACCCACCCAGATATTTATTGACTTCTATAGTAACTCTCAGACCTTTCATTTGGTCTTCCACTTGAAATAGTTTTCAACATGTCTTAGAAATTACTACTTCTACTTGTAATTGAGTAGAAATGTAAGGCGTTTCTTGTGCTACTTAAGTAGCAAGGCCGATCACTTCGAGAAACTCTAGTTCAGAGTAAAACATAACGGTAAATAGGAAACCACCAAAAAAGTAAAGCTTTTTGTGTTTAGATCTGGAGTTTAATCATGCAAAACACTAACAAAAAAAACATGAAACCATTTAAAAACATCACTAGAAATTAACCAATACTCACCTCTGGCTCTGTTCCATCATATAACGCATGGTATCTGGTGTAGCCCACATAATTTCCTATTTTGAGACGGATCGACGATCCTAGGACCGATGCATATTTATTTCTATCGTGAAGTAACACGCACTTCAGGTTTCGTATTGAGCTGATAGTAAGCAGTCTCCATATTTATCTGGTTGTCTATAATAGACAATGCAAAAGAAGCCCTTTATATCATATCAATAAACCAAAAGAAAGACAGTAGAGAAACAGCTTTCCTCGATTGCGATAAATGTGACAGTATATGGAAACTGGGGAAGAAGAATTATCATGATAAGCGCAGGCGGAGATCAATGATGATAAATTCTTTCAAGTTAGGCATTTTCTTCTTAAAAAAAAGACATCCTGTTTCTTTTACTGTCTAAAAACAAGCTTGAAGGGCCACGTATTTGGGTCATGTACCGGAGTGAACAATTCTCTTCTACATAATATACCAACAATAAAATTTTTATTATTTGCAAAGTATTACGTTTTAGGAAATAGCAGTATGCTGTCATAAAATGCATTGGCCAATTAAATCTGCAGGACAGATGTCTAAAGATAGATAACGTAGGAAACTAAATTAGGTACGGAGCTACCACACAATCTTTAAACGAAGGGTGGTATATATAAAGATAATTACTCCTACCGACTAAAAATAGTTGGATCCACATATGAATTTATGGGTTTAAAATAGGTCCTAATCGAAAGAAGATAGAGAACAACTGGATTCAAGTTTACCGAAAACTCAGTTATGCTGTTCTACAACAACCCAGGTTTCATCATTTATAGGTGATTTCAATAACAATATTTGATCTGTTGCTGTTGTACGCTCACCGTAATATCGAAAGCTGAAATTTGATTAATTTATGAAAATGAGAAAATACATGCGGAAAAAATCTGACGTTATAGAGAAATTCTGAGTACATAATTGGATTCAGCAACCTTAAATTAGCCTAAATCACTAATTAAAATTTTTGGCGCAAGGTTATAGTTTATGGAACTGACCTAGTAAGTCGCATCGAGCAGTGTCGACAAATGTGTGGAGACTCTTTTGCTCTTCTCCACCACTTCGAATAACATACGCACTCATGGAGTAGCGTTAAGCTCATCTAACGCAATGGAATGATATTTGAAAGTGTAAATAGCCTATTTAGTAGGTGGGGATTTGTGTTTCTGTTGAATTCTAACAGCAGACACGCTACAACTGCCAAGTGTGAGCTGGTTCATTGTCAAGGCACGAATGCGAGTTCCTCACACAACAGCAGAAAACAAAGAATAAACCAGACAGCAGAATAGCACGTGCACCGTAACGAAAAGGGGCAATTCTAAAGGTTGCTGTCTAGCACAATCAATCACATTGCAACACTTTCAACTGCACACAATTTATACAACATTATTTCTAAGGGGTATGCCATACATGCGAATAATTTGTAAGGGGTATACGCAGTGGGGAAAGATTGATAACTCCTGAATTATATTATTGGTGGTAGATCACGTGACTTAAAAATGAAAATTGAAGTAAGCATATCCTCCATCTTGTCTTTCGATTGATATAAATGACGGCCACCCATGCATGCAGGACCGTAACTGTCGCACCCTCAACCCCCGAACTGGGGAAGGACGAGCTCGAAGGGGGCCCAAAATGATCTCGTGAATTAACATAAATTAGAGAGTAGTCTTTTGGAAATTTATGCAGGATTTTTGAAAAATTTTGTCCTCAACTATTTTCATTGTTGGGTACCCTTCCCTCAAAGAAAAACAAGCATGATTTATAGCAATGAGCATTTTGACGTCTGTCATTACCGCGCCACGACACACCAATACATATGGAGTTTTATGCCCATGTAACATGCGACTCCGCGCAAGGGGCCTTGGTCGAAAAGGACTGCCCTTTATGCTGACCGAAAACTTTGATATATATACATTGTACATATATTTTTAATTGTCCATAGGCGCCTATATATGGCGGGAGTCGAATGCTCCTGTCCAGGCAATCTGAAGCCCACAAGACAAATGTCATCCCGCAGAGAAAAATTATTTACCAGTGAAGAAATACTAATTTCAAATCGTGTGTGTCATTTATATTAATATTATTTATTAACAAAATCATGTTATGGTTGGTCTTTTGTACCACGAGCCCATTAATTTCATCAATAACACAGGCTAATTTGCTAATTCAGTATAGGACAGCGGTTCTCAACCTTTTCACTTCGCGGACCGGTAAAATTACAAAAAATATTTGAGAGACCGGTGGGCCTTCAAAAATTGAAACCAACCAAACATGGTTTGCAAACATGTTTTGCAAGTGTGGTACTAGAGCGGATGTTTTCAATCTTTTCTTGGCCGTGGCTCATTTTCCGGTTTTAAAATGTTTTGTGGCGCACATACATCCGGCCCGCCGGACGACTTCACCCTGCCCGCGAAGCAATTCTGGGTTGACTGAAAAATTTTGATATTATCCAGCACATTTGTAACAAATGTTGATATTTTTTTGCTGGAAATACTTAATACTGCCTCAAGACAGCAAATGTCGAACATGTTAATTGTTCATAGGCCACATTATAAGCGCATGACTAGGGCGTTGTGGTTTCGCTTTCTTCAATTAGAGAAGGCAAAAAGCGCACACTGAGTTCAGAGTTTTATGGGAAAATGGACCAAAAAATAACTATTCACAAAAGCGAAAACACCAACGCGGAACCGTTATATGCAGTTTCCATGGAATATATAATAGTTACAGAAAAATATAATTCAAATATCTGCTGTGTAACTTCCTACCCAATACGTCTTCGAACTTGAGACAAACCCTACTTGCGATTGAATAATAATAACCCAAATTCCAACGTCAGCGTTTGCAGTTATCTTTAATTTCTTGCACAGCGCCAGATTAGTAGTACAGCAAAGTGAAAAGCAAGGGCGCGAGGAAACGTTTTGGAATCACTTGACTGTTTCGGCCCGCAGGCGATTTGAAGGTATGAATCCAGCCCGCGACGGAATTTGAGACCCCTGGGCTAGAGTCATAGTCCCTGCTCAATGCGCGGTAATCACCGGCTCCGATATGCTTATTTCTCTAAAATATGCACATCTTTCTTATTATCCAAATCAAGGCCTCTAACGACATAAATTCGCGGAGGGCGCGAAGAAAATTTTGAAGTTGAATAAATCCTGTTCAAAACACAACTAACGAAATAATTTTGCTCCCTCCAATTGAGGGGTTTGCGGTGCGACAATTAGGAGCATGGAAGTTCGTATAACTCTTGTGTAGGCCTACATGATGATCTTCCGTTGTTCCACACACGCGCGAAATACAATCATTTAATCCCAGAGGTGGTCATTAACAAAGTACTTCTACTTTTCGGAAGTACTCAAGTAGTTTCCATCTACTTCTGGTACTTAATCAAGTAGATCTGATTTTAGCTACTTCTACTTCGTAATATTTTCTGATCTACTTACTTACTTTTCGCTATTTTCAGTTTGTCAAGTAGAATTAGTTTCATCCCCTAGTACGAAAGATAGCCTGAGGAATTTAGGGGCTGTTTTCACGGAGTATTTAATATTCATATTCATAAAAGTCAAGTAAAGCCCAGAAATTTTGTTGTGCTTTGCGCACAGTAGTTATGGAGTGATAAATATGGTTTCACAAAGTATCAGTGAATATAATTTAGGTACCGGATTGCATGGTTCCACTCACACCGCATTGTCGCCCATAACAAATATTTCATCACAATAAATATGGCCCACCATAACTTTTGAAACTACCGATTCGCAATCTAGCAATTACATATCATGTCGTAATCTAGCAGCCCATGACGTGTCTTGCTAATCCGAAAAATCCAGCTTTTTTGTAACGTTACACCTGTTTTAGCAGATCACCTTTGAAGCATTATGGACAAAAGACATGAAATATATTTCCGCTTTTTAGAAGTGGTATTTGTATTTAACTTTCAATTCCGACTATTGTACCTTGAGTTCTAATTACTTTCAGATCTTATGTCTGTAGTGCAGAACATACATGTTGAATCATAAAATAAAATGTAGTAATGCCTCTATTTTTCGAAAATGAAGCTATTACATCAAATATAAATTTTACTATCCACAATATTTGTTATTAACGTTTACTAATCGCGAAAAGCGTTGAAACCGCATCCGATACAGCTTCTACGAATTGCTCTTCGCCTAAACTTGGGGCCTTATAATGGGGTAGGGCGCCATGCCATGATATTCTCTAAAACGGGGTCTTCAAGTAAACCAAGGATTAGTATCACATTTTCATATCAATACTATAATTTGCATCCCGTGATGCGAAAGAATGCTTATTCTGTCGAAAATTGATACCTCCTGGGATGCATCAATACCAATCAAGCTCTCCGTACTCTCCGCATAGCTCAATTTGCAGCTTTTGACAACCCATGCGAATGAATTAGGACTGTTTTTCAAACTACTTACTTACTTGAGTAGATTTAAAGTCAGTCAATTCTACTTCAAGTAGGTTTAGGTTGCTTATGGAAGAAGTACTTCTACTAGTGCTTGAGTCTATTTTTTCGTCGATACTTCGACTTCTACTTGAGTAGCTTTCTTGGCTACTTTGACCACCTCTGTTTAATCCCCACATGCANGAACTCGTANCTATACNGAAGTTGCGATGTCAGAACATTGNATCCAATGATAAAAACAATTCATGCGACTCTTTCATTATGTACAATGATTTCAAGGCCAGCAGTTTTTGGTAAATTACGATAAATCCTCAATCCATTACGATTCGTTGCGTTGNTGCCGTATACTTCCACAANAAGTTGATATAATTGATCATAAATCGCAATTATGGTTATTTTTAGGTCACAATAATANGACCTGCCGAAGTAGGCCTGCCGTAAATCTACATCAAATGCAGTTCAGTGCGAGTTTGATGCAAACCCTTTTGAACGGCATATTTCATATGACTCTGNCGGAATACTTGGATACTTCAGCATTAACTTCCATTCNTTATATAATCGAAACTTTTCTGTTGCTATTAGCCGTAAGGGTTGTCATNATNGACGTATAGCCGGGGGACAAAAGACGTCATTTCGTACTTCCATTTTCGACTTGTATACTGTGACTCCATACGTGTCACTACATCTNATCAGAGTCGGCTGGAACGCTTGATGTAGCCTACACATAATTCAATAATATGAATATACGCTTTGAGCGAATAACACAGCAAATAGAACTATAAACTCGCCCAACCGCGGACCGGCGGTGNAGAACCACTGGTATAGGATATTCTCAAAAGACATTGTAAATAGTTATNCAGAATCGGTTACGCGTTGAAAGATATTAGTTTCCGTCAATAAGTATTTTAGTTCAGTACATTCGGATGATTTCAATATCTTTTGACGTAGCAGACANGAGGTCACGAACGAAGTCATTATACCAACGGGTCCGCCCGAATATGTNTAACTATTATTTCTAGGCCCTACATTTTTCAAGACACCTCACTCAGCTCTACCGGTAAATCTGATTACGTGAGCAGAGAAAGGNTAAAAGATTGATAGCAGNATATATGNAATTCTCNATCATANTGACCGATTCAATCGCGANTTAGAAAGTTTCCGCGCTTNGCGCGTTNAGGCGNAACAAGCCGTCCCAGAAAACAGTACAAAAAGTAGAGGAAAAAATGTTAGGCATGGTGGCGGGTCTGGGGGGTGAAGCGGTTTGGGTCTTGCATGATGACGGCTTGGATTTGTCCGACATTTAGGTCACTGCCCATGAGCACACANATGCTCTACATGCAACAAATAGTTTCCAAAAAGGACCGAAGAAAGAAAGAATAANATCGAAGAAGACTGTGACATCGGGCACTAGGTCNAGNGAGATTGCAATTACCAATTTGATTGTCAAAATTCAGTCGGGATTTCGAAAGTTTTCTGTCGCTTCGCGCGACCACGCCACAAATAGGCAGTGATATCTCGATCAATTTAAAACTCGAACTCTTCGAATAGTGTTGAAAAGGCTGGTCNTAAAAGAAAGTCTGNTTTACAATCCTATACGGGAAGCCAAAGATCAAAGTTTTATATTTTGATGTTTTNTGGTGNGGAGGGGGNCTAATGAGGTGATTTTTCTCTCCTGCATACGTCCNACATAAGTAACTACAAATTCGATCCAGAAAACAGACATGGACTTTCAACTATAAACATGTGTATGTGTACNTCTTCCAAAAAAAAAAAAATTTCGAGCGAGNGACCGCGACCTTTGATTTTGACAACCGACTTAATTTTGTGCATCTTGTCATAGCATAAATTNTAGCAATTGATCACTGTTAGATTGTAATACTCTCCTCAATNTCTTGCCTATCAAATGTGGAGTCATGGTNGCGTTACCATGCCAAGGTTCTCAATTATATGCCAGAGACAATTGTATACGTAATACTCTCCCGCGACTACTTTTATTCGCAATAGAAAACCAGGCATCGCGCGGTACGAACGTATACGAAATCAATGAACCAAAACAACATTGCGCAGAGGTGTCAGTAGAGANAAANAACATGAAAAAATATTAGCAAAAACAAGGAATTCCGAANGAGACTTGCGCGAGAGGTGACGCGTATACTTGACACTTCGTCGGAATGAATGAGAAGAGATTTCGTAGCCAATTACTCTTCGTGCGTGAGCTGGGCGTTAACGAGGCTGAAAAACCATAACCTCATTATTAGTTGCACATGCGGTGNCGTTATACAGCATAGGGGCATGATGAATAAGCGTACGATTACCGACATCGTTTGATCTAGGATGCTCAACAAACANCCTATCAGATCTGAAGAGTTTTTGAAGCTTGTTATCACCGGGTGCGNCTAATTTGTGGTGGTCTGATATCCCGAGAAAATTCTCAATTATAAGTTTTAGGACCATAGTAGTAGCACTTAGTCGCCATTTCTGCAACTATAGCCATCGTCTAACTATTATACTGATGTAGTCTCTATACAACACCGCAAAGGCCNGNATTTACCTTGAAGTAGGTGATNGTTCTTTTACTCTCACAGATTATCACCGAATCACCCTCAAANTTCGTCTGTCAATCCGATACAATGACACGAACGCATGCGGGTCACAATTTTTTCGATGCATATATATTATATATATATAATACCCGCAATCGCGTCCTGGCACGAGACAGTCGTAAATGCACGAAATAAATTTCCAATTGCTCGGGACAGGCAAACTGTCGTAGAATCTCAGCACGACAAAGACNCTGGCAACTAGCCTTCGCATGAGTTGAATCGAAATGCCAATGAACTGCGAATGAGCGATCGACTCGGTGGTAACACATTAATTCATTAATTGACCATCAATTTTAATNATATTATTGGATGGACAATTTCGTATTCAGAATTANATAAACAATAACAACGACGCGAGATCCTTTTGAGTCTACACTGCGACGTTGTGACTTAAGGTATGCACAATTGCGAGTACTATACCTATAATATACGGTACGCTTCCTGAGAAGTTCGTCGTGCGTACCCGNCTCCACGACTGTGCCGTTGTCCACGACAGCGATGATGTCCGCGTTTTTAACAGTGGACAATCGGTGCGCGATNATAATACTGGTTCGGCCTTCCCGCGCTTTGTCGAGAGCTTCTTGAACAATCTATAACAAACAGGATAATATCAATTTGTNCTTTGATTTCGACATCGAATCAAGAGATTTAGCCGTCAATATTGTACATGTACAGTGTACACGAATGTCCACCTGTTCGCTTTCCGTATCCAGTGCAGATGTCGCTTCGTCCAATAACAATATTCTTGGTCTACGCAGCAATGCCCTAGCGATGGCAATTCTTTGTTTTTGACCCACAGATAGTTGTCCCCCTCTCCTACCCGCCTTCGTGTTGTATCCCTTCAATAGTCCATATCATTATTATGAANACAAACCTATATATGGCTGCAATGACGTAGCTATACGTACGTCNGGTAGAGACATCACAAAGTCATGGATGTTNGCTTCTTTAGCAACTCGTATCACGTCATCATCCGTGTGCTCGACGGCTTTNTCGCCGAGTCTGNAAAAGAAGGACGCACACATTCACTATCTCAGTGCTTTTCANCCTGTGTGACGGTTCGCACTTNTGCGANTGAAAAAAAATTGCAGCGCGAAAGACGAAGGTGGTGCGAATGAAAATCCGGTTCGAGTGTGAATGAAAATCGTGATTAATTGTTAAATTTTCTGACGTNGAATAATTCAAATATACCTAATAGGAAATAGAAAGTCAGNGTAACTTTTGTAGTTGCGACACAATTGTAAAAACTTAATACGACGTACCACTAATCGTAGCTCTCACAAGCCGTAGTGGATTAATATTTTCGCACTATAATTATTACGTAGCCAAAAGCCTGGCTTGGAAACTGGTGTTGGGTAGGCCTACTGTAGCCAATAAGTGAGACACGAAGAAAATATGGCTTTGTCATGAGCATTCATGGTCGAAGACAGAAGACCGAAGATGAACTAGTGTATAGTTGACCAACGAGTGAGTTGAGGCCTATTAGACTCATTCATTTCGAGGCCAGCAACCACTTCTGCGTCGGGCACATGAAGACGTAAAGTTTTGCCAACAAACCACTGATAAAATGCGGTCCCAAAAACATAAGCGGCGACAAGACTTTGGCTAAGAATGACCGATGCTGGATGGCCAAAACTTTCGATATGGATATGCTCCGTCGTCGGCACGGAATAGTTCCGTTCTTGCAATCTGAGTAGACAGTACTTACAGTAGTACAACTGCGACACGCAGAGGAATTTAATTCACCATAATTTGAAATCGCGTGCGTCAGACATGTTTTGTAGAGCGTGTTAGGTATAGAATTGTGGTGTGCGCGTCCTGTATGTCATATTGTCATACATGTCCGTAAAATCTTAGCATGCTACTGTAATATCAAAATTGAACTCCTTTCCATGGGTGAGTCTCGGGTCGCGATATATGCCGCAAAAACTCAGATTTTGGTGGTAGTCTGAAAAGCTGCTTTACCGATATTAAACTGTTATGAATTCTCAAGTTAGATTAAGCTAAAGAGAAGAACACACAGTATCGAGATATTAGTCGCTCTTATTTACTCGCGAGACAGAAACTGGGAAATCGAAGAAAAAAAACACAACACAAGTTGGAGCAAGGGTATCATAAGGCAGCGAGCTTTAATGTGCCTACTCCGCTTTATCGTTTTGGACCTTATTTCCCAAGACATCAGGCAAAAGCCCCAACACAAACATGTGGGTTTTTCACCCGTTCGACAAACTGGAGCCTCCGCGGGACCTTTGTGTCAGCTCTCAAAAACGATTTCTGCCAGAAAGCATTATTCACTTGCGGAAAATACGCTGTATTGTGGATAGGAGTGCAGAACAGATTTTAAGACCTGTCTATCCAAGCACTAGTAGACGTTCCTGGACAAAATCCAACAACTTGTTAGGCCGAGAAGGGTTTTAGTGAAATAGTTGAATTACAACGAGCGAAAAAGTTGCCTTTTTAATGAGACACTTGATAGCTTAAGCTACATAGTACCCAATTTGTTGCACATCTGAACAAACTGTTGTAAACATTGTATAAGAATTTTCGGTTAGTTTGTGCGAATGAAATTTATTTCACAAAAAAAGTGCGAATGGAGCTCAAAAAGGTTGAAAAGCATTGCACTATCTCACTTTAGCCTCGTTGTCGAATAATTTTCAAGCATATTGGCGCTAAACATAGCAATATGGTGGGAGTGTTAAATCCGAGGCAAGGTCAGTATAGCGTTGCCATCTTTTACGTGAACCTTATGCACAGAGATGGGACAAGTGAAGATTAAGGATAGTGTTAACCCCTGAAAGGTTCTGGTTCGTGTGAACGACTGAACGTGAACCCTTTCGAAAGGCTCCATGTGAACGTGAACACGAGACTATGACTTCACGTGACGACATATTGCTAAACTTTACATTTCTGTGTAAAGTAATACACAATTGAACAGTATATTTAATATTTATATTGAATGAACCCGAATATTTTCGGCTGACAGTCGTCGTCGTCAGGGGTTATCAGCAACTAGTAGAGAATTGGAAAAAACATTGCATATCAACAATAGCACCACCACCACTCGTCATATTTTCTGATGCGATTGTTGATCTACAATGTTTTTTCCGATTCTCTACTAGTTGTTGACGACTATCCCTGAACAGTCTCATCCGAAAATATTCGGGTTCATTCCAATAATATATATATCATTCCAATATATCAAATGTATATTGAAGTTCTGCACCTCCAAGAAGCTCTTTAAAGTAATATATTTACCTCTAGCGATGACTCTGGCCACATTATGCCATAGTGCCGAAGTACAAGTACCGTTATCAAATGTATCAACTGATATTTTCAAATGCTATCATAATTCCATAAAATCAATATTTTGCAACTCTTTGTCATCAATATCGGCGAGGACTTGCAAGGGAATATGAGCTTACAATGGGATAGACCGGACAATATTCATAAGGCGTCTAACCTTTGCTACATTAATATTGATTAGAGTGCAAACCGCTTTCTGTACTTGCCACGGATACTACCCCATAAACAAGTTATGCAGTAGACAACACCCCAATAGGATGGATTGGTTATCATGATACAATGAATATGGATCCCGGCGCACGCCTGCTATGCTTTTTACATTGAAAATAGATGGATTTTTTTATAGCAAATGTCTATCATTGATCCATAGTTGTTATTGTTGCGTCAAGTTCTTGTTGCGTCGAGTTCACAGCAGAGAGACACTAGAATATTAACAAACGGAAAACTGAATATTTCTAGCCAACTTTTCTTACAAAGCAAATATAATTTTTGAGAAAAGCAAGGTGCATGATCGTTTAGTGCAGAATTTATTTTCATACTGACACCGCCATGCAGAGGTCCGAACTTTAAATGGAATTAATTTAAGCCAAGGATTGTATAACGGCGTGAAAAATTGTAATACGTGAAAACTGGTTCACAGTGTAAAACGTCCTAAGGTTCGTTTGTGAACGCGAACCTCCAAATTTCGAAGGTTCACAAAGCGAACGTAAACGTGAGCCTCACGTTCACACCATCGCTATTGAAAATGTGTCGTACAAACCCGTGATTTGGTCGCAAAGTAACCGAAACATAAACAAATGCAATCAGTTACTATCGAGGAGTCGGAACCCGCTATTTTTGAAAACGATACCATTAAGGTACTATCCATGACCGGATACAAATCAGCATGAATTGTTGGTACGGGATATTTCCGAGCATTTCCACGCCGCATGTCTCACGTCAATTATCTAGAGGTGGTCAAAGTAGTCAACGTCGCTACTCAAGTAGAAGTAGAAGTAACGCCGGAATTTCTACTCAANTAGAAGTAGGAGTGGTGGTTCACAAGGTAGTAAGTAAGTAGGTATTTTACGCTTATTTTTGCATAGAAAACTGAAAACTGTCAAGTAGAAGTAGAAGNAGTGTAAAATCATAANTACTTGAAAAGTAGTGTGAGTAGGCAAAATCTACTTCAAGTACTTCAAAAAGTAATGGTACGTCGTTACTGAGCACCACTGCAATTATCGCACCGAGTCCTGCAAATTTCGGTATTATGACAACAANCAAATCGANCCGTTACTNCGTNTAAACACGCCTTCTACAATTCCCNTTTTCNANNGCTTACAAGATATTCTCCTTGAGGCTCAGATCGAAAAGAACAGGCATTTGACNGACGACGCCCATTTGTTGCCGCATCCACGACACGTTCAGCGATTTCACGTCCGTTTTATCAATGGTCTGGAAACAAGNAATTCTGCGATAAAATCGGGGAATATAAACGTAACGAACNGAATGAAATAANCTACAATACAGAATCATATCNGATCGCAATTGTTAATTTGTTAGCCCTACATTGNGGACATATAGTAATAATAATTTGNAATATGTCCAGCAGCTAAAATGCACAAAATTGTTGATATCNCATAACATCACTTATGGTTATACAGTTGTATCACANCCGTATACATATGCATACAATATTATTCATATACGTACCACTTTGCCTTCCTTCGCATCATAAAACCTTTCGATGAGTTGTATATGGACGCTGATTTTCCGCACCCAGACTGTCCTACCAAGGCCAACGTTGAGCCAGTAGGCACTTCGAAGTCGCACCCTTTCAAGACTATGGANTCCCGGCGCGTNGGGTANGAAAATTTGACTTTATCGAATTCCACCGATCCTTTGCAGCCGGCCTGGCAAAANGGAATCGAATAGATGTNAAATCCCACCATTTTAGGATTTTCTTGGTGNCTCACCGGTTTCAGGCCTTCATCGCTGTACGCGTNGATTNCTGGTTTACTGTCGATGAGAGCGAGCATTCTGGTAGCAGAGACTTGTGCTGCGGCGATATCCGGCGCGAATGAACTATTATTGCACATGGCCACCGCGCCAAAGATGATGGCCGTCAACACGCTGTTGAAAAACATGAATAACCGCATCTGNATAGCACACNTANATGAAACAACNCNATTTCNAGTTAATNCAGTATATTCTGCTCTTGTGATAATTCACNTTNNGNNAANGCATNTTCACCANCNCAGGGGTGTTAAACTTAACTTGCTTCGCNGGNCGGATTNAAACCTTCGGGTCGCTCGCGGGCCNGACCAGTCAAATGATTCCGATANGTTACCTCAAAATCCACGCCCTGGTTTTNATTTCAATGCTTTANGATCAAGTTTTANATNATACTATATTANGGGCCATGGTGATGCTATTTTAGCTCGGCCTTTATTCGCAAGCAACGGAATCGAAAAATTACGACGATTGCCCTGTTGCATGCGATTATCAACCGCTGAAACGGTGTCTTCAGCGACGATCTACGTTTGTATACACGTTGGNATATTTCTATGCACACTTTAGTTTAGACGTAATCTTGCGATATAGCTGTGCATTGGGCGAGAGGAATACAAGAGANTTACCTGTATTGCGGANGTTGAAATTCAGTTCGTAATCATTAAATCGCAATTTGNGTTTATCTGGAGGCTGCCGGCATATTTTGAGTCAGAGGTGATATAGCAGTGCGACTACCGATATTTGATTCTATTTTTCTGTAACCATTATAAGGATTTCGCACGTTTTCACTNCTGTGAATAAATACTGTATCGACCNTTTTTCTATGAAACTCTGAACTCGGTGTGCACTGTTTTGCCTTCTCGGAATNGAGTGTCCATGCCACCGATCTGCGTCCAATGCTAACTAGACNGAAACCACAACACCGTGGCCATACGGTTGTAATGTGACTTAAATGAAGATACATAAAATTTATCATGGAANTATTTCTTACAAAAATCTCAGCATCAGTTGGAAATATGCTGGATAATACAACCATTTTTCAATCGACTGAGAATTGCTTCGCGGGCCGGATGTTTGACACCCCCTAGTANTACGCTATAGTGACTAATCGTGCCGGAGTCAGAATGAATATACATTAGGCAACAATGTCCGGAAAATTTGGCGGCGGGATAATGTAACATAGCAAAGCAAAAAAAAAATTGATTTGAAAATGTGATAGTGACAGTTTTCCATTGTTTCCTTATCCGGTTCACATGAAATCAGACATTCTGATCCCGCCTGTAACCGAAGTTGCTAGTCGACATTTGGTCCTAACTCTAATTTGAAGGTGAATTCGGTGAGTGGTGGTTAGTGGTTATAAACAAAACCCGAGATTAAANTTTATTTTATGCTTGTGATACTTTACAGAGTATATAAGCGCAAAAGTGAATGTACAAATAAATAACTCGGGAACGTATACTGGGCAAATGGACATCATTAGATTTAATCATCAAACCGACAATCATCAACCGACGCTTACATGAAGATATCTTGGAAGCCTACGACTTGAAACTCCACCAGGTACAGGCCCAAACGCAAGACGCAGGCGTACGCAAAGTAGATCACGCATTGTGAAAACCCGTAACTGAGTCCGATGAAGACGGCCCTCTTGCTCGCGTTTCTGCGGTGAAAGTAAGGGCGTTTATCCTAGAGCTATTCAAACGCATCACCATCTAGTTACGTACCTGTNTNGTAACTCTGAGATTTTCCCGGTACATTGAAAATATCGTTTCTTCTTTGCTCAACGAAGCGATAGTTCTTATGTTGATGACAGCTTCGGTAGCGATTTTGCCTGTGCGCACAAGACATTNATTTAATCAGATTCGCGTACATANTAACTAATGCAACGGGAGTAATCCAGAGTATTTTTGTGATGTTAACAGATAGTATTTACAAACCGTGGCGCTGAGGTGATAAGCGCCATTAGACTTCTGCGATACTAAAAATAACAAGACTGGTCCGTCAAACGCGATAACAATAGGCTAAATACGCGCTGGGCGCTGAAGCGCCAATTTCNACGTCGACGCTAGGGAATATTAAATAAGATTCTATTTCGTGCTCCGCAGGGACGAATACGAGTANCGCACCCTGATCGAAAACTGCGTTCACGTGTTCCTTAGAGTCTACTGACCCATGTGCAACTNTTGTTCACATGGAACTCTTCTCCACTTCGACCTTCAAAGCCCTCANTTGAATATTTTCTNCTGCCACCAAAGGCGACTGACTTGGTCCTTAGGGGAGACCCGGTATACCCGCTTTGATGACCCCTGGTATACAAACCCTCCTATGTAGATATGGGACATGATCAGTGATCACATTCATCAACTTATCCTACCATATTTTGCGGCACCAATGCCGGACGCTCTTCAGCGCCCACTAGCGGATTTCAAAAAGAGGTATGAACACATTGTCGATCAATATGACGTCACACCGGCATAGCCTTGTCTAACGACTAGAGGTGGTCACGATCCGGTTCAGGAGTATCTGGTTGCGTGTTGTATGTTTTAACCAGGGCTGAAGCCACATTTGTTCATCCCCTTCCCGTCTCGATGAACACTGATCTTGGGCCAACCGTAGGGTAATCGATGCAACTTCTGGGGACTTACTATATGAATCTGGTCGGTAAATGATTTGAATGAATTATATCAATAATATTAGTTATTCCATACATTACTATATAATTTTATAAAGGCGAACTACCCCCAGGTTTAGAACCACCATCGTTGAATAAGCATCCAAACGGCCTAAACTACCTCTATGAATATACCGTTATTTTGTAATCGGGATTACAATTAGACTTATTTTTGGAAATGAATGTTATTTCTATTTCATTTTGATTGCAGTTTTTGCGAGGGTGGTAGTCCCCATAATAAAACCTATATATGTGCTCCTAAATCGCGCGCAGCGCGGAGAAAAATTTCTTTTAGCATAAATCGGCCAAAAAATAATATTGTTTAGGTCGATTTACGAAAAAATGATGGGTTTACTTCAAGCCTTCAAAATTCCGGACATTTAGGCATATTTTAGAAATTCCTCTCGGACGCAGTTTTTTCAGTGAAATTCCGGACATGTCCGGGAAATTCCGGACGTATGGCAACCCTATCCAAGATGTGTATCCTATCTGCATCGGCAGAAAATACAACATTGTGATAGTGCAGCGCGAAGAAAAATTTCCTTGAGCATAAATCGGCTGAAAAATAATATTGTTTAGGTCGATTTACGGAAAAATGATGGGTTTACTTCAAGCCTTCAAAATTCCGGACATTTAGGCATATTTTAGAAATTCCTCTCGGACGCAGTTTTTTCAGTGNAATTCCGGACATGTCCGGGAAATTCCGGACGTATGGCAACCCTATCCAAGATGTGTATCCTATCTGCATCGGCAGAAAATACAACATTGTGATAGTGANCTATAACTACATAATGTCGCTTCATTGAGGCCTAACAATTCATTTTAGGAGCATCAAGCNTCATACAGCTGGTCAATGCAACAGAGAAAGAAATGACTTACTAGCTTCCTCGTAAGAAGACTTTTCTTGTTCCGTCTGTCCCACCAAGAGAGTCATCGTCAGAAAGCCGTTAATCGCGAGTAACGGTAGAAACGCAAGTGTACACAGCGTTAGTTCCCAACTGTACGAGAAGGATATTCCTAGCGTAACACCTTCCAGGAATAACGTTACGTGGATGAGTAAAACGAATTATTCAACAAGACTAACACTTCCCACCGCGCTTACCGAGAGCGCTAAAATTTTTCATTAGCTTGCCTATCAGCACGCCGGTACATCCTTGCACCCCAGCAGAGTCCGTAGCCAATCTACTGCACAAAGCACCAGTNCTATGCCTGTGATGGTCAAAGTAAGTCATGTCCTGTCGAAGCATGGCCCTGAACGACATTTGCCTCATGCGGGTCGTTAATTCCATTCCCGATTTCGAGAACAAGGCAGCCTAATGAAATACATTCGTATGTCAAGTTTCAAGATCCCACAACTAGTATTTTAAAACAAGGATTCTGCTACAACCTACCTCCAAAATGTTACTGAACAATGCTATCACTCCCAAGACAACAAACAGTCCCGCATACAGGCTGGCCAATCGGCTCTGTTCGGCCGGGTCACCCTCCGTGAAGATAGTAAAAATGGAGGTGAACAAAATCCAACTGAGAGGGTCGACGGAGCCGGCCACAGCGGCAAAAAGGCATCCAACTAAAATGTATTCATGTAATCGCTTTTTATTCAAAATCATTAAAAACTATCATAAGTTCCACCATAGTTGTCAGATGTCACCAAGTCATAAAGTTACGAGTCACAAGCCATTCTCTGATTCTCAACTTTTGAGTCTAGTCAATTCGAGTCACTTTCATTTTGTCATCGAGTCAAGACCGAAATATTAGAGGTCGACTTAAAGTCACAGTCCTAAGCCACGATTCATCCATTCATATTCAAGAAAATGACTCGAGTCAAATCATATATTCACCAAATGTGACTCACAACGACGCTAGTTTCCATTTTACTTACATACGATATAGACAGCTTCCGGTTTATTCAGCGCTAGTATCCGTTTGAAAGGAGCATCCGGAAGGTTTTTTATCTCGTCCTCCTCCTCGTCCTCATAGTCCGCATCACCCTAGACGAAATATTACCGAATGTCATTTGACTGAGTGTGTCCAATGAAGACCTTGATGTCTAGAGTAGATAAAAACTATATTGAACGTCTAACGCGGAATTGAAATCGCTATAGGAATTTGAANCCGTCAGCGATCAAAATATTTCAGTTGTACCACCTAGAGGATATTGGAATAAAAATCGATAATTTAGGATTGTCTNNGTAATATTCATTTGGATNTTAATATCGTGCTNGTTGTAAGTCCTTTAGCATGAGTCTTGTCACCATATTACGGCCGCCGAATTCATTTAATGTCGAAGATTTCGGATCTCGCGATCTTCTTTTGGTGGAGCTGCTCTGGACGAAATGTGACGACAGCCCGTAGGTTTTCTTTTCTGAAATAAGATAGGAATAAGTTTTTCACCATATGCAAAAGCCCATATTTGGCCCATACACTTACACAGGACCAATANGATATAGTTATAACTAGGGCAAGTTTTTGCAACTTTTGCAACTTTTTTTACAGCTTCCCACAGCTTCGTATATACTGAAAATCTATGTACTATGATGTTTTAAGCTGTTTGGAGGGATTTTATAGTGCAACTTTTTGCAGTTTTTCTCTGTTTTTCATAGCCATTTTTTACTGCAAGTTAAATCAAATATTGCGTAAAAATGTAAAGGAGTGATTTAAAAATATGCTATAAACTATTTCTAGTAAGGTTCTACTCTCTTCGATTTGCATAAAAAAAACTATATGATGGGTTAGCTGCATATCACTGTTATCTATGACACAATGGAGAGAAGTTCAACTTCCCCTGCAAAGCACGACGGTGCTCGAATAAAATGTAAATAGATTGCTTTATTTATTATGTTGTTTAAATTTGAAATAGTTTCCCATTTCACGAACGCCCAGGCGAGACCGCCGAAAATTACATTTTTACCGAGTCCCCCTTTTCAGGCTATTGATTTTATTAAAGTCACCAAGAGTGAGTTCTTCTGTAATGCCTTGGGTCAAGTTTGCAGACCTAGGAGGTTCGGGGTGTGATATTCTACATGTTTTAGGGGGAGGTGGTTATCGCTATGCTGTTTGGCTTTGGGGGGAGGAATTATTCCCGCATTGCGTAATTTTCTTGCTGTGTGCCGGAAAGAAATGTAATTTTTGTCGATTTCGTCAGACCGTTAAATGGCGAAGTAACAAATTTGACATCTCTGCAGGAACTAGGTTATACAACAACAAAAATTATAAATGCAACTTTTTACTGCAACTTTTGTTAAAATTAAATGCAACTTTCTCGCGATTTTAGAGCAACAAAAACATTCCCTAGTTATAACATGTGTGCATCCATTCCAGATTTCAAACAATATCAATATCGGCCTAGAATATTTCGTAGCATATAGTTCTAGTACAGTGGTTCCCAACCTGTGGTACGCGTACCACCAGTGGTACGCAAAGGTCTTCCAGGTGGTACGCGAGTGGATTCTGTTTTTTTTGTTTTTTTTTCAACCGAAGTGAGTTATTAGTTCAGGTGGCGTTGATTTTGAGTTTTTTTGTAGCATCGCCTCCTCGTATTCGACGCTAGCTTCTCACGCTATTCCCCAGCTGGTAATTTTCCCTTCTACGTGAAAGTGCGAGCAAGGATTTTCATCCCTGATGACTATCAAGTAGAAGAAACGAAACCGACTTGTTGCGCCAATGCATGACTTTGGATACGCTGTGAGCAAACGTATGCCACACATCGTCCAGCTAGTGCAGGGGTGGCTAACCCGTGGCCCGCGGGTCAAATGTAGCCCGCGAGATGATTCCCGAAATTAGTTACAATATCAAATAACAAATTTCTCAGACAATTTACTGTGAACTTTCAAGACCAACAAAAAACTTGATTAGTCTGACCCCAAAATCTGGGAAGTTGATGACTTAAACACCAGTTCCGACGCATTGGCGTAGCCAGGAGCCAGCAAAATTTTTCGTACATCTCCCAATATGACCACAAAGTACAATATTTCGTTGTAGATTTATTTGGCTTGATATTTTTCTTAACACTTCGCACGATTTATTGTCACTCAATTTCTTGCTTTTTGTAGTCCTTCCTGTAAACGCATGTTCACCGAAATCGTCGATATTAATATGTCCGAATAATCCTGTGTTCGCCAAGTGAGTCCAGTGGTAGACAGAGGTGATCCGCAATATATGCGCGTGACATTAGTATTGGACGAACTCACTCACCAACTTTGAAAAATTTTCTCGCTTGGCGCGGTCACCTCACGAGAGCACTATGCACACTGACTTTTCATGGCAGAATTCTTATCGATATAATTCTTGTTTTTATCATTACCTATAATCCGGTTCGCTCCTATCGGGTGGCTAAAAAGGTCATCAACATTCAAGTGGTCTGACAATGGTTCGCATGATCTCATGTGGCCCTTTGGTCTAAAAGGTTGACCGCCCCTGAGCTAGTGGAAAATAAACAAATGCAGCCATCGCATTAAATAAATTGACTTCTGTTGTTCGTTGTTAATTCATTTTGTTGTTCTTGTTGTGACTGGTGGTGAAAAAACAATTCCATGCATCTCGCCAGCCCTGACTGATAATGCCTTAGTTTGATAGAATTTGTTATTACACCTCGCATAGGTCAAATACATGCTTATGACGTCGTATAGATGGTGGGAACATTTTTGACCGCCTTCGGCGCGCGAAACTTGTAGGTGGTACGCCAGCACTGCATAAAACCTCGAAATGGTAGGTGGGTGGAAAAAGGTTGGGAACCACTGTTCTAGTAGAATAGCTTGGGGATTACAATATTCGATGCGTGCCGTCGCAACTGACCACTAGAGCCTTTTTCTTGTTCCAAATGCGATTGCCCCGCTTTGACAGTCTGCATGTTGACCAAGTTCGCGTACACTCCATTCTCTAGTTTCAGCAGGTCCTCGTGGGTTCCTTCCTCCACCACCTGTCCCTCGTGGAAAGCCACGATTTTGTCGGCGTTTCGGATCGTCGACAGTCTGTGTGCGATCACCACTGTCGTGCGCCCTAATATTCGAATTGCTTCATCATATATTTTACAGATTGCCACCACAAAATTAATTACCGTCCGAGGCTTTATCTAAAGCGGCCTGTACGACGGATTCGCTCTCCGTGTCTAACGCAGAAGTTGCTTCGTCGAGCAACAGAATGCTAGGGTCGCGTACGATTGCTCTGGCTATCGCAATGCGCTGTTTTTGTCCGCCGCTCAGCTGGCCCCCGCTTTCGCCGACAAGAGTGTCGAACTTCTGCAGAAATTGACTTCGATTCAAGTGCGCAGCGTTGTGTGATTCGTTTGTCCTATATAATTGGCTTCGTACTAGATCAGCGATTCGAGAACCGGCGTCAATTTAAATGCCGAAATGTACCGGGATTTTGTAATAACGCGTCAAATATTTTTGTTAAATTTTTCTCTGTAAGTGCGGAGTCACTTATTTCCTACTGTAGCTTTCTGGTTCGCGTCACACAATTATTTCTGGTTTCTATATGTGGATATGCTTACTGGGAATGTCGTTGGCGATTGAGTTGAGTTTATTGTTAATGTGTGGTTATTGCATAATGCGCGACAAGGCTTCATTTTCGCGCCCTAGGGAAATCGCATGAAATATACCTTTTTACTGACTTAACATTCTCTTGGTAGAAAGTTGTAAATCCCTTATTGTTGCCAAATTTCTGTACATTCTCATGTCCGTTGCCCATGGCGATTTTAAACTTATGCACGTGAAGAGAAGGTCCTTGCCGATTGTAGTGGCGATGATAGTTCTGTAGCTGTACGTACGCTAATTTATATAGAAATACGGCAACCTCCGAAAAATTCGAAATCATTGCAAAGAAACGACATGTACCGTAAATACTGATTGAACAAGCAGTTGGACGGGTTGTTTTTGTTGTTTGTGGTATTCATGTTGTTTTGTCGACTACTATGATCATTTAACTTTTTAACACCGAGCCAATTTTCTTCATTTCTATTCCGTAGACGACGACTTGTGGCGCGGCCCACTTCTAGGCTTTTATATGACACCGCTTGCACGGATGAGATAGCAAGGAACCTAGCCGCACTTAAGTAGGAATTCTGGAGTCGACCTCGGTCGGACTCGAACCCGCAACGCATTGGTGTTGCAGCTGTGGATTATACCAATACGCTATATCGCCACCCCCAATTGGACGGTTTGAAAGCACATACACAAAATGTATCATGAGTAACAGGCGGCGTCTAGCTAGGGCGTAAATTCGACAGTGAGTGGTTAGTGACGGTTTTGCGATATATATCGAATACCTTGGGTAGTTCGACGATAAAATCATAGGCGTTCGCTTTTTTCGCGGCACTGATTATGTCGTTCTCGTTGACACCGTCGCGGCCCCATCTAATGTTCTCTCCGATGGTCGTGTGAAAAAGAATGGGTTCTTGGGCAACCACGCCGATTTGGTCGCGAAGCCATTTGACGCTCAAGTCCTTCACGTTTTTGCCGTCCATCAAGACGGCGCCTTTCTGAATTCGAATAGACAAAGATCGCAAACATGTTCGCGCATCATCAATATGCATCTTTGAGACTACCAGACCATACTAGTCTTAGATCACAAATCAAATTAAAAACATGTAGCGCGTCACTTCGCGTTGTAAAGCGATAACATCTAGTCAGGCAAACATAATCGGTATTTTCGGCTGTAGGCATATATCCCATGACTTTTATTGCTGTATGATTACACTGGTCAACAAAATGAAACAAAAAAATTTGGCTGAACATCTGAGAGCCGTTTCTGAGGTTTTCGCGGTAGCTGATTGTGAATATCACATTATAGTTTCGCCAGATTGGCTCTTGGTCAGAAGATATTTATACCCCTAAAAATCCTAAAATTACTGTATTTACCCTTGAATATTTCACTTGGTAGGAAGAAAATCCTTGTTTTTTTTTAAATTTTATACTGCTCATAATTAGACAATTGACTATGGAGAACCCTCATGTCGTTCTCAGTCATTCTATCAATATTAACATGACCTGATGCGAAATAGGCTACTTGTTTGTCAAAAAAGCAGTTTGTCAAGCCTAACAATTGTACTTTTGCAGAACGGAAATACACATCCTGTGTCAATTGATCATTCTACCAAGATTAAAGAGGAGTATAAAGCTATAAAATTAGTCCTTGAAAAGCTCAACTACAATACTGATATGCGTCTCATTTCTTTTGTCTTGTAAATGGACAACAAATTCAAAAAACCACTCTCCTAACCACAAATTCAAAGTTTGGAATGAACTATATTGATTAGTGGAAGTTTCTAAGTGAGAGTGATAAGGAAATATCAATTAGAACCCGGGAACAAAAATCGTGTTACACGGTGTAATTTCCCGCTGAGTCAACAAAGTGGGTATACCTATAGTATCCTATCAAACGAGAAGCTTAAATCTTGTATCTTTGATAGATTTCAGATTCGAATACGGATGAAAGATTCCATGCGCAATTTCATATTAGGATGGAGTTCACTGCATTGAATTTCTCCTAAGGGGTAGTAAAAGTAAATAAAACTTTTTAGATAAATACAAAGCACCCAACTACAAACCGTTGGTCCGAAAATTCGTATCTGCATATGGAAACTTGGAACAAACACGAGCACGAAAGTTCACTTCCTGTTCAGTCATCTTGGTATATTTCCTGATAATCTTGTTGATTAGCAGGGGAAGAGGTACCACCAAGACATCAAAACAACAAAAGAAAGATATCAGGGCGGGTGAGATGAACATATTATGGCAGACCATTGCTGGAACCTTACGAGAAACTGCACTAAATTGCTTACAGGCGAAAAACGTACAAATAACAATTGTGCTTTAAAATAAATCAATAAAATTATATTCCAACTGATTATTTCAAATTTACAATAGGTGGTTGGCGTAAAACTGATTGAATTAATGCAACGATATTTGAGTATCTAGGTAAAAACTTATATACGTGACTGGGTTTTATTTATGTACATGACATCCGTGAAATTCTATAACTATGATAAGTCTAATACACCTAAATATAGGGCTGTTGCTGTGTTTTGATGTAAAAGAGTCTTCTGTGTGTAAAAATAACAAGTAGATTGAATTTTTAAGCTTTAGATTGAATTTGTAAGCTTTAAAGTACGACTGGGCCGTATTTTTATCTAGTCATTACTGCGAAAATGGGAGATTTTCGTCAAAATAGCCCCATGGGTCATCTCGAAAACAAGAGCCAATTTGAAAAAACTAAGGTCATATTTGGAATCAGTGCCCTTCAGGGCTCCCAAAACCACTCTTACTTCGTCTGCCTAAAATATATGCAGACCAGTGTTATGCTTTGCATAATTTCTTAATTTCGTCAATTCATCCTTACAATTGTACTTAGCGACCATATGTATCAGACAATATTTGTCTTGTCATAACAGAGCCTTATAAGTAGACCGATATTTGACATGTCAAAATAAGTCGAAATTTTGTCAAAATTGTAGCGTTAGGCAAAAAATTGCCAAAATTGTTTACAAAGTCATAATTTTTTGCAACCTGCATTTCTTTTGCATTGTAGATGTTTCCACTCTCGGTGAGCTTATAATTTGATATTTTACAGCCTACTTTATAATCCTACCGTTAAACGGCCCCTGGTCTGCTCATTGTGAATCATCAACGGTAAAATGGAACAAAAAGGTTGACATGGTGGTATGCTAAATGGCAGGAATATCCTAACTGAAGCAAGACAGCTTGGAGCGTACGATTTCAGTATTAGATAAAATCATCTCTCAACACTAGAATTAATACTGGATTTAGATGCGAGTACTCTAGTCATAGTGTCCAGCTCTAGTTATATATCTATTGTAATATTGTATTGCAGTGCAGTATTGCAATGCAGAAACCTATACAAGAAATTGCATCGGTCAATAGTGTCGCAACGCACTGAAAATAATGACAACAACAACCAGCTCAAAGAGACAGTAACTGTTCAGCGAAGAGTATTTAGCATCCACATTCACCATACTGGTAGATAGATTGTAGCCTACATCGTCATTCAAAATTGTTGTTTCATAATTTTAGATACGGAAAACCACCTATGAAATGTGAAGTTCATGTGCGTCTTGCGCATGCGCACGTGAGTTGCTGTGATTACTTTGACTATATATGCCACATACCAGAAAGCTGGTGGATATCGTATTCGCTGAATCATTAATTGATCCGCATCAAGCAGAACCGGACTAAAATCAAGGGATCAAGGGACCGAGGAGTCGTCGTCTTATATTTTAACTGACGTAGCAATTTGCTCATGCTGGCGCCAGCCAGGTTTCATACCCCATGTACGACCGGATGCTTGGCACTTCAAAAACGTACCTCCACGTCATAAAATCTTTGGATGAGTTCGACACAGGTACTTTTTCCGCAACCGCTCTGGCCGACGAGCGCGACCGTTTGTCCTCGGTTCACGGTGAAGCTGATATCTCGCAAAACCTGATGTAACACAAGATGTTGTTTGTTCGGTCAATGCATATCCGTTTGGCCAGAGTTGAGATGACCACGATCCGGTTACGGGGCCGTCGAGGGAGTAGGATTACACTAAATTTCAGCGTTGCCGGAATGGATAGGAAGAATACTGATACGGTCCATTTTGGACCACCCATAACATGAAAATACAATTTTCCCCAGGCCTTATCGGAACCTAACACTGAAAATATGAAAAATTCTAGGATAGATGGACCGTTCTCACAGTTTGTTTGACATCCCTTTCACGGATATGGATATCCACATTTTGTTATCCTCCCAAATGCAGTAAATAGTAATTTCATGACAGCAGTCAATGACTGCAATAGATGCGCGAATACACACTTCACATTTGTTGATGCCGTTAATACATCGCCGAAGTGAAAGTGCTGTCACTCGCTCAGTCCTCTTTGAATGCGATTCCAGTTAGGCGCACAAAATCATTCATAAAACATACCCGCACTCCCGGTCTGGACGGATAGGTAAAATCGACATTCCTGATTTCGATTTCGCCGTTGACTTCTCCGGGTTTCAGTCCTTTTTCCGAGAAGATATCGATCGGTGGAATGCGGTTTATAACCGAGAAGATCTTTTGTCCAGCTGCATGAGCAGCGGAAAAGTACTCAAAATTACGCCCAGCCTGAAATGCAATGGCTATTCTAATTTTTATGCAAGCCTTGTTTTACCAGCATATTGTTAAATTATTCGTAGTCGTCTTGCTACTTATATGAAGTTTTTTGAGCTGTAAGTAGGTATTCATCCGTTTGATATATGTAGGTAAGATGCGTCGGCGCACAAATCAACGCGAAGTGTTACGTTACGAAACAACTATCAATGGGCAATGGGCAGTATAGGCCAGGCCTTGCACCCCGTGGTTCATCCAATCGCGACTCATGTACCATATCGATCGTTAGTATGCCGATTGCCTTCAATCTCACTGCTAATCACTCACCATCCCCAAGGAGTAGGCCGCAATTAGAATACAGAAAAACACGACCATCATGTCTCCTGCGGTGAGTGGATCGTTTACGTCGAGGACGAGGGTCACTCCGTACCAGAACACGACGGCATAAAGCGAAAACATGGTCAGATACAAAAAGCCGATACTAGCGCCGGCGATTATTCCCTTTTTCATGCCCAGTGCTTTTGCGTCGCCTAAGTTGGACAAATATCTGTGAAAAGTAAACAATTGAAAGCGAAAATGGTACATAAATAAACATGCTTCAAAGTGAAGGGTTACCATATTTTGGGAATCTGAAAAGAGGACACTTTTTCAAAATTTTCAGACTTACAATACCGAAGTAAAATCCGAAAAAATTCGTAAATATATTCCGAGTTTGTAGTTGGTTGACTAAAAAGGTCATTTTTCCGACTCGACTACGGAAATATACACTTTTGTTGAATTCTCCGTTAGTTGACTAAAAAAAGTCGACTTTCCGGCTCAACTCCCGAAATACCCGCCGGAACGTTACTTCAGTACTGATTTCCTATATCTCAGTCGAATTTTCACCTATACATTTAACCAAAATTTTCAAAAAAGAGGACACATTCTCTTACAAGAGGACGTATGGGAACCCTGAAGCAAACGCATATATGGCTTCGTTTATACAATCGATGGTTTTAGTCCGCGCATTCACATCCATTATTAAGGTTTATTTCTCAAATTCCGAGCTACGTGTGGCTACCGCCTGCCGTAAAATGCCCAGGTAGGCATCAGTTAGACTGACGATACAGATACGCTTCTCGTAGAACCAGCGGAAATGATGATGAATTTAGAAGGTAATCCGTCCGTGAAGTCACGACCGCAACCAAGGATTTCCGGTCGGCGAGAATTCGTGGGGAGCGTTCGGCTGAACATCACAAAAATCACTACACTACGTGTGAGCCGAAGATGACACTACGAATCGAATCAAATTTCGGCCTCAAAGTCTACCTCAAGGTTCATAAAACGCCTGTGCGAAGATGCTCAAGTTCACTTTTATACTTCTGTGATGAATTTAGTCTCGTCAACCCTTCAATCGATTTATTCAAAGCAGATGCAGCGCATGAATTCACTCACAATTAATATTCGCCGATAGGCTCTATCAAAAGAAGCCGATCAGTAGGGCGATTATTTTTTCACCTAAAAACGGCCGATTTTGCACTAAAAAATAAAAAAATCGGAATTTTTTGACATTAGAAAACTATATTTTGACAAAATTTTGTGTATACTACTGTAGTGCTAGTAGCACACAATGTTGTCTATGTATGTATTGTATACATCGACCTTTATAGACCGCAACCCGGATCTGACTTTTTGCTAACATCTCGCGATCAATGTTCATCACGAGTCAAGCTTCGAATTCAGATTTTAGATATCGGCGTGAGCTTGTAAAAACTGCTGACCTACTAAAAGTTTTACTTCTTTTTAGTTGTGATGATCATCACGCCATGCCAATTTATTTGTTTCATTGGATGGTTTATCATGCATGTTGTTTGTTTCTATGACGTCATAATTGGTTGTATGCAATGTAGCTAGATTCATGTTTTTGAAATTCTCCATTAGCTGACGATTGCCCTTGAAGAGTGTCAACTCGAAAAGCTTCGGGTTTTAATATATTTTTGCAATGAATATATTATTAAAATGTATATTAAAGTTCTGTACCCCAAAGAGTCTCTTCAGATGCAGAATGAGTATACAATGGGCCATCTACAGCCGTGAGACTATCAAGGTAGTCTACAACGTGTAAAATGTCAAGTGATGAGTGCGTCGATAGTGCAATTTCTAAAATACCAGCATAATCCAGTTTGCAAAAAGTATTTTGACGTTGTAAACAATTTTGACAATTTTATGACCTAACGATACAATGACATTTTTTGCAATGTCAAAAAATAGTTGCTCTACTGATCAGTGATCATGGAGACTGAAGGAACCCAAGGACAGATGTATAGAACACTCGTTTTCGTATGGTATAATAGTCAGACAAGGCTATAAGTTGCTACTTCCTACGACCTACATGCTATGAAAATTACATTAGCCAACTGAATATCATGGTATAAGCTCGAAACTACGTTATCACGCTGATGGTGATGTCAACGTAAATGTGTTACAGTTGGCGGTTGTAGCGGAAAATTATATGGTGGATGATGGTGGGCGGTATACGTGAGGCTGATTAATCCCAAAATTTCCGTTATTCTGTGGCGATGACAAGTTTAAATATTTCACATGCCTGCAGCTGTCAAAATCTGCCGGAAAACATATCGATGTTGTTTTAGGGGAAGCGAGGTGAGAAGGAGAAAAGTTTACGTTCGCCTGCACAATGGAGGTGCTTGGACGAAATAGATTCGAAGGAACCGCATGGCGATCTAGCAAAAGCCAACACTACACCATTCTTCTGCACTCCATCCCCGAGTGTGCGGGAAAAGCGGAGAAGCCGAAACCGGTTTTAAAATTGAGTCTTTGGGCTGATAGCGACCTGAACCCAACATATACCGACCGAGAAGCCGAATGCACTACCATTAGTAGGGCGCACTTCCGGTGACAGGTCGAACAGTAATGTTGTGAGATTCTATATTTACCTCTTTTCCTGCTCGTTTTGTATTGCAAAACTCACAACAGTGCGAATTGAAGATATCGTCTCCTCGACGATGGAGCCGGCTTTGGCGTACGCATCCAGTTCTTTTTTCGTGTATACATAGTTCAGCTGAAAGTGTCGTACACTAAAGGCATGCCATTATACCTCCGTAGATAAATAAATCTCGTGAATGCAACGGTGGCTGTTGACTTTGAGCGTGACCTTTTACGACATGTTATTTGTTCAGGAAATCGGCATAAGTGACTGACTGCCCACCTTTTCCAACATAAATATGAAACTTGTCGAAAATCCACAGAATAAACAAAATAAAATGGAATCAGAGTAATTACCGAATTGCCGAATGGGTATACGTTACAGGTGTACAAAAAGATGGGATCATAGCCTACTGTAGACCATGGGCACTCATTGTGATTGCAGCTCTATATTCGGACTTGTTAGAGTGTCTATATGAATGCACTATACAGCTTACCAAAAAAAATAAGGCAGAAGATTCCACTATAAGCGGCGAGACAGCGAGAGAAACAAGAGACAGCTTCCAGGAATATGTGAATGCGATTATCGTTCCCGCGATTACTGCGGAAATATGTTGAATTGCCAGAGATACTTTGGCGCCCATTCCGTCTTGTATCTTTATGATGTCACTGCAGGAAAAACGATGCAAAAGGCATTAATAGTGGTAGAAAACAGTACTTGGTTCAAGGGCTAAACGCAATCACCCCATTCTTAGGCATATACGTTATATTGGAATACGTTGCCTTGGCCAAATAGATTAGAACAAGTAAGTTACATGAAAATATATTTTGTTCATAATCCAAATTTTTTGACGGCCATAACTCCGCTTCCACTGGTTGGAATTGAACCAAATTTGGGGAACATCATTTTTATAGACAACCTAACACTTTTATGGGATGAACAGAAAATTTTCAAATTTTTTGTTATTTATTTTTATATAATAAATAGAGACTTTTTTCTCCTGTAGCAATGCGGCTAATGGTTGGAATTGAACCAAGTTGGATGTGTAGGCTTAAATTAGGTAACCTAACAACTTTATGCAGTAGCCAGGACGATTTGAGAAAAAAATCATTTTTGAAGACCCCTACTACACATGTACTCATAGCAGGCTTACGAGATCATCAACATTAATCTCTGTTACTATGCCTCGCGGTTCGCTATAACATATCGATAAACTATACTATAGATAGAATATTGATAGATGATCAATAATCATATTCTCTACCCATAAATAAAGCCGAGCATAAATGCCAAGGCGAAATCAGGGTAACAACTAAACTCACTCAGCCAATCGAGCGTTGAGCTCTCCTGCTGATGTGACGTCATGATAACCGATGTTTTGACGCAATATGCTGCGTACGTAAGCCATCCGTATACGCTCCGACTGCCTGTAAGCAAATTCCCAGTTTATTCCGTACACCAAGAACCGAAGCCAAGGATCCCTCTCAAACCTGACAGCTTGGAAATTTAATGCGCTGACTTGAAGGGTGGCGCATAGGAACACTCCGCAGGCGATGTAGACAAAATAGTTCACGAATTTCACAATATTCTCAGTCAGATTTTGTTCAGTCTCTAATGTTGCAACGAATTCACTGAAAAGTGGGATGCGGTATTTCATACGATATCCGCCATATTCTATACTGATTGATGTACATGTACATCAAGGGTCGGCAACCTACGGCCCGCGGCCGGATTTCTGGAGGAATCGCCTCCTATACCCTACATCCGCAGCAGGCCTTTTTACCATGACCAGTAAGGTACGTTTTACTGTTATATGGACTCCGTGATTAAATGCATGTATAGGTGCCATTCATTTAGGATGGAATGTTGTCTATAATATTGGTAATTGCATATAATGCTACTAATTTTTGTAATCTTCTCTCAGTCCACGCGATAGCATTTACTGGTAGAGCTGACTGAGTTGGTGACTTTCGATAGCATCATAGCCAGGGCCACAATGGGGCCAGGTTGTGCGTCCAACAAATCACTGCTCAGAAGATTTGGTGTCCTAAACATAAGAGATATTGCCACTAAAAACTAGAAATTGCCAAGTTTATGTATCAGTTCCCCTGTGGTCACTTTACCGAAAATTTCAACGTCCGCGTTTGCATTTAAATCTCTTGCATCCATCACAACGCAGACGCGGAGATAAGGCCATATTAAGAATGAAGCAAAGGGGGCATAGAAATATGCCAACTTATATCTTCGTCACAGCAGCACTGTTTCAGTGTTTCGGCGGTTCATAACAGTATTCAACCGGCCAATAATCGCATTTGCACCAATTCCATTGTTCGCGAATAAAGGTGTTGCTACTTGCTAGAATAATACCCCGTGATCAGTGATCCGCACACTTTTATTTACATGCTTGATAACAAAGAAGTCAAACGAAAGGCAAGGACATGCTTGCTGTAACTTTTGGAATCAGTGGACTGGTCCGGCCCGCGAGCGATTTTAATGTTTGAATTCGGCCCGCGACGCAATTTGTGTTTGACACTCCTGCTCCACAGTTAAGGCGTAAGCTTATATTCACTTGCAAGTCTTCGTCGGAATTGTTGACGAAGCGACGGAAGATATTGATTTTATGGGAATATTATAGTATTTGATTGCTTCAGTTGATACATTTTGTGACGTTTCAAATGTAAGCATGTAATTCAGTATTGTGGCCCGAGTCGTGGCTAGCTATCGTGTACAGTACATTGATATATAACCTCACTCACATAAAGGGTTGAAATTAGCAATATGACGTCAGGTGACGTCATAAGGGTTTGCGTTCACACAGAACCTTTGACAAGGGGTTCGCGTTCAGTTCACACGAACCTGAGCCGATCAGGGGTTCGCACCATCCCTTATACTCAGTCAAAACCCCTTTGTGTTAGCGTAAAATACGAATTACTGATTAGATACGCGGTTTCTCCCTTGTAAAACCATAGTGTCCTATACAGGCTGCAAGACACAGGCAAATCTCACGGCTCACTGCGATTGGGTTACATCATTATTTCCATTTGACCAGGGGCAATTTACGGCACTATTTAGACTGGCTTGCCGAGCGCGAAATTTGATAAAATTGGTATTAATCCGAAAGCTAACCGCGGTACTAATTACGGAAATATAAATTTTATTGTGCCCGTGGTCCCCGGAACCTCCCAAAATTAGCCTCGAATTTTGCATCGTAATGGAGTTTGGAATTGATACCAACCTTGATATAGAGCAGTGCTTTTCAACCTGTGTGACGGTTTGCACTTGTGCGAATGAAAAAAAAATTGCAGTGCGAATGACGAAGGTGGTGCGAATGAAAAATCCGGTTGAGTGCGAATGAAAATCATGATAATTGTTAATTTTTCTGACGTGGAATAATTCAAATAAACCTAATAGGAAATTCAAGGACATTGTAACTTTTGTAGGTGCGACGCAATTGTAAAAACTTGTTTAACTTACGAGTGTTACGACTCACAACTAGTCGTAGCTCTCACAAGCTGTAGGGCAGTGGTTCCCAACAGGGGAGCATTTCCCCTTAGGGGGAATTTTGAAATTTTTAGGGGGATTCTGGCTTTAGGGTTGTATCGGAAGATACACTGGGTTCACAAGGTTTTTAGATTTTTATTGTAGAACTGTAGTATGAAACTATAGTTCTTTGCAATTGTACGTTATTCTTTGGCGGATATTATGCTGCCTTCTGCAGATATTACACCCATTGATAAAGGGAGGCTCGCGAGACGATTTCGTTAGGCCAGTGATAGTCTCTCGAACAAATTGCTATTAAGCAGGAAAAAGTCAAGCCGAATTCATCACAATGCTTACCTTTTTGAGCTGACGTGAAAAACATACCAAATTCATTCGACTCAAGGCCATAGCAAGTGGACTTGGTGATTTATTTTTCGTCAGCGGTCAAATTTATCTGTACTTTACCAAAGTATAGTGCGGTCCGCATTCCACATAGTTCGGACATATCTGAATATGTTTGGCCATAATTGCTCATGCTCAGTCAACAAATGGTTGAGTGTAAAGCACATTTTTTAGTCACGGGCAACTTTTTCATAGGGGGGAATTTTAGTTCAAATATCGGCCAAGGGGTCTGCGAGACATGAGGCTCGGGTCGCGAGATGCCACGGACTCAGATGATGGTGGTAGTCTAAAAAGCTGCTTTACCGTTAATAAACTATTATGAATTCTCAAGTTAGATTGAGCTAAAGAGCATAACACATAGTATCGTGAGTTCATTTGCTCTTCTTATACACTCGCGAGACAGGAAACGGGAAATCCAAAAAATAACACAAGCTGGAGCAACGTATCATAAGGTAGCGAGCTATAATGTGCCTACTCTCCTGGGTCGTTTTGGACCTTATTTTCCAAGACATAAGGCAGAAGCCTCAACAGAAACATGTGGGATTGTCATCCTTTGACAGACTGGAGCCTCCGGGACCTTTGTGTCAGCTCTCAAAAACAATTTCTGCCAGCAAGCATTTTCACTCGCGTAAAATACTCTGTATTTAGGATAGCAGTGCAGATTTTAAGACCTGGTCATCCAAGCACTAGAAGAAGTTCTTGTACAAAACCCGACAACTTATTTGGCCTAGAAGGGTTTTAGTGAAATAGTTGAAATCAAAACGAGCGAAAAAAGTTGCCATTTTAATGAATGAGACACTTGCTAGCTTAAACTACATAGTAACCAATTTGTTGCACATCTGAACAAAATGTTGCTAAGTATCTTCATCTTATTTTTTATAACAGTTTTCGGTTGGTTTGTGCGATGAAATTTATTTTACAAAAAAAAGTGCGGATGGAGCTCAAAAAGGCTGAAAAGCACTGATACAGAGTAATATAGTTACTGAAACTAAACAAAGAGGATAAACAGAGAGTTAATAAAGCCATAAAGCAGTAGTTCCCAACCTTTTTATCTTAATCCCCACTTCCAAATTATTCCGAGCCTTCATTCCCCACCTAAAATCTCTATAACCACCCTTTAAAAATGCAATACCTCCAATAAAATTATTTTGCAAGACTTTGCTTGGTAAATACGTTCTATTGGTGATTGTTAAGATCCCCGGAGTTGATCAGCCCACAATAAAATTAACACAGCAGTGAACTGGTAACCGTAAACGCACCTCCGTAATACCGTAAATATAATTATCTGCCCCAGCCGCAGCCAAAAGAAAAATAGGAGGGGTCTGGAAATTTTCCAAATGTTGCGGGGCAGCATCAATTTACATACGTAAATTCCGAATAATACATGGGTCAGATAAACTTCCTGATGTTGACGAACTCATGCGTGTGATATATATTATATATATATAAGCCACCGTAAACTGCACTATACACTTTCGCGCACTACTAAAAGCACTTTAAATAAAATAAATGCATAATTTCATTTGTAACGAGTCCGGAAGTGCTATCAATTAGCGAGTCCACGATCTTCCTTAAATATATGTTCAGCCATATGAGCTCTTATTACAACGAATCGGGATGTTTCTATCACTATACCTTTCGTGACCGATGATGGTGTACAAATGAATAAAAACATTTGCTGAAGATCGCGTGTCGCTTTCCAGGCGATTCTCACTAATTGGAGGCACTGATAATATGAATCGCTGAATTGCAAATGAGCTAAGAAATATTAGAGATGCGATCGGCATTTCAAAACGAAATTTAATAGAGGATAATATTTCTGTAAATATGTTTTCAAAAGTGTGTCTATTATCCACCAGAAATCCCAAAATTCCCCGCCGGTTGGGATCGAACCACTGCCATAAAGGCTAGTATGTGCGACATGCATGTTGCAAAAATCTCTGTCGAGATTGAAACTTCGGGAGTTTCGACATAAACTCGAATAAGAATGCGTGCATCATTCCTATGTTTATGTACAGTGTACTGTACAAGCGTGAATTTATATATACCGGGATAGGGGATATATATATAGAGAGAGAGCGAGAGTTTATCTTTCATCCAACCGAATTACATAATAACCAATCAACAACAATAATCATGCAAACAAACGAAAACACAGTATTCGATATCAGATCGAATGATCGACACGACCTCAGAGGCCAACTATATAGTCTGGTCAGTGGTCTCATCCGCAATCTACTGTGTGAGTATATGTGGTGTAGGCCTACATATTCGTATCACGCGAATCTACTAAATCTAGTCGGAGTTATTATATAGATGCGGGCGTATATATCGATCAAAAATGATTTGAACGCTGTCGAAGTTTATTTTATAGCCTTATGTATTGTATACTTACTGTATCGTTCCATTGAATAGGCCTTGGCTGGAACATTGGGTGTAATTGAAATTACAGACAATTAGCGCCCCGAAGTTCGTAAGTAAGTTTGTCAAGTCCCCGAGGAATAAAAATATAAGGGGAAAGCCTGTTCCGTGGGCCACTGCAGACAAAATCCCAATCAGGAGAAGGAGATAGTCGAGGGCGTTGGCAAACGCATAATACTGAAACCAAAAACGCGGAGTAAATGAGACTGCGCCGTTTCCATTACCAAATCCACCCACCAATGTATGATAGGAATAGTTTTGATGGACGCCTTGGATTTGTTTTCGGGTGTAGGCTGCACACGCAGCAGGAACGACTTCAGCGCAGGAGTTATCAATGCCACCCTTCCTCGCTCTTACAAAAATTCCAAATATTATACTTAATGGAACTGAAAAACCTCGAATTCAACTAACCTTGCGTTCATAATAACGGATGGTTCACCCATTTTCCTGACAGTTTCCACACGGACCTTCTTTGTAGTGTATCTACGCCCTACGGGTATCGCCTACGACTGCAAAAATGGAAAGTCGCCCTTCAAGCTTACGAAAGCAGAGCAGCTGAACTTTAGTAAATGCATTGCGGTGGTGCAGCGGGCTTGAAAAGCGACGAGAGTCACTGCTGTCATGGTGTTCACTATTTAATCTGTTTATGCTTATACCATCCTGCGATTCTACATACATTGAAATCGACAGGTATCCTGTGAGAACTTTCGACAGTACAAGTCAAACTCCAGTTGAATCCGCGCCGCTGTATAGCCTAGCGCACCCCTATATATTTTATTCGGTGCGGAGCAGAAGAATAAGCCGAAATCGACATACTAGGACAGTGGTTCTTGGAAGTTCGTCAGATTAGTGTATATGCTTTATACAATGTTTTTATTTTTAATACACTTGGCACCATAGCTTCATTTGACATTTTGCATGACAGAAATGGCTATCTGATACAGGTTGCGATTCGCCATTACACCAGGTGATGCCCATGTGATTATCGATGTAACTAGTCATGGACGCCAAACGCATTTTCACGCAGATCGTGTGGCACACGTGAGGATAGCCATAGACCCCGATAGTTCTAATGGCAGTCACCCGCAGTTCACTTATAGTTCCAAGCTTCGAACAAACCAGGATAATGACCTATGCGGTCGGGAAACTTGTTAACTGATACAATTTCACCAACTACACTTCTCAGTCTCAAATTCGTCGCCTGTAACATAACGTTGCGCTACAAGCCTATATTTTAATGGCAGTGCTGATACGATGCCTAACAAGGACTTGAAAATTGCATTGTCACACAGGCGCCGCCAAGTCTGCTCTTCTCCTAGATTAATCAATAACGTATCGTGCAAAATTTAATTCAGCCGTTAAAGCACGCGATATGTTGGATAAAGCGAATTAGCAGGGATATTGATTGCCTGTATGACAGCAATTTTGATTCGTCAAATATACAAACTTCACATCGAGCCCAATTTCGATAATTGATTGTTATTTTGCGTATAATTTCAAAATTTCGACGAAATCTCTCGCGACACACTTGTGAGACGCAAATGGCACACTAGTGTGCCGCGGCACACCGGTTGAGAACCATTGTATTATGGAGACGCTTCAGAATTGGAATATGCATGGTTTGAAAATAACTCTAAAAAAGCAAGGTCAGGGTATATGCGAAATGGATAATGATGCGGAAACAACGAGAAAATCATAAAATTGATTAGTGTGGCCACAACACTTGGGATGTAACGACTAAAATATCAGTTCCGACACAGGTTGCCAGTGAACCCGTCCCTCGGTGAGCCCGTCCCGTGAACCCGTCCCTCGGTGAACCCGTCCCTCGGTGAACCCGGCCCTCGGTGAATTCCGCCCTCGGGAAATTTTGAAATTAAGTGTATTAACAAGTATTAATATGAATTATTAAACTAATAATGTTATTATCAACTGATTTGTCGATCTTG
>KE605794.1:0-12720 GCA_000444245.1 Botryllus schlosseri
ACCGATATTTCTTTCCAAGTATGATATCGACTCGATATTATCGGCGAGCCGATAATCGGTCGGGCTCTATTCATGACATGCGGAGAAAGCTGTCACCACTCAAGAGATCACTAACATTTAAGATCGTAGCCAGAATGACAATTTTTTTTTATTGGAGCTCCTTCGTGGGAACACCTCGCAAAACCATACATCCTGCCATGGGCAATTTCATCACTACCCTTTATCCTTACAATTCTTAGACGCACACACACACATACCCTATGGAAGCTTCAAGTTGCCAACTATAGCTTGTATTAGGCGATCGTTTCACGGACGAGCCCAAATTGCTGACATTAAGTGATGAACAATCAGTGTGAATTCGGGATCTAATCACGTGGAGCGTAAAATGTTTTTGAATAAAAGAAAGAATTTGATGAATAATATTGGTGTGTGTATAAGCAAGTGGATTCCAGTCGAATTAATTACTTCGTTGAAGTACAGTTGTTTAGCAACCTCTGGTAAAGATTGACGCTATACTTTAAAGATTGAAAATGCTGATACATACCAGACCAAATAAAAAAACTCCTTTGATCAGACTCGCGCGACTCCAAATTAGCACTTTTTAACGGGAGGTGTGCCAGTCGCATTAATGCCGGAGGGGTCTGATTGCCGGGACAGGATCATTATAAGCGCCAGCCATAAGCACCGGAAAACCTATATCAAAGGCTTCGGAATACATGCGTCGGTTTTATAGTTGTCAATCAGGGCTACTGTCGTGCTACTGTCGTGCATCTTCCGGTACTGTTGTATTCTCATGAGAATGCAGCTAAATTTCAATTCTGGGTATTTGCGAAAGCATTTTTTGCGGATACCGATAATACAAACGAGACGTGTACGAACACTAAAGAAGAAATTTTTTAGGCTGCATTCATATGCCTCAAAATACTCTAATATTTATTGATTTTACGAAAAGTTTCTAAAATTTGGGGGGAGCGATCGCCCCTTTCGCCCCTCTCTGGCAGTACGCCAGTGTTTGCTCGTTTTGCACTATACCAGGGGTCATCAACACGTGGCCCGCTAGGTCATATTTTGCAGCCAGCGATCTGATCTGTGAATTTGGAAGAACGCGAATAATGATCAATGCACATTACATCATTCATTATCACGGCGCAAATAGCATGATTAAACGATAAGTGTCACAATTGTTCAATAAAACCAACAAACAAGCTACTATGCTAGCATGGATATTATGCGTCACACAATAACTATTATTTCTGTACGGTGCAAGTAATGCGATGGCGGTTGGCACTGGATTTCCCTGTGCGAGAGGGATTTTCTTGTTAACTCGCCGTAAAATAGCGCGGTCAAACAAGCATTTGAAGGAAAACAAAAAATTAGATTCAGAATTAAAATTAGAGCATAAGAACAATTCGCAAATTAGATTAGAATTAGATTACTGGGGATTTCGCTCTAATTTAGTGAAATTGGACAACTAGAATTATCTAGTTGTCCAAGTCTGCTACTCACATGTTACAACTCACAAGGCTGCAAGTACTGTACGGAACTGTAAAAAAGTACCCTACAATTCGTGTAAGAAAAGTGTTAGCCAAGAAGATAATTTCGCGACATTTGGTGGTATAATAGTGGCTAGTAAATAGCATAGTCACACTGCTTTCAAAAGAAATCGTAGAATTAAAATCAAGTTGGTGGTATCAACAGAATCTCAGTTCTCAGAAACTTCAATATGAAACCACAAATAACACGTCCAACATGAAAAAAAGGCAGGATTAAATAAGCAATTTGAGTTTATTCCTACTTTTTGAAGGTTGAATATCTGCCAAATTTGTTTTGAAATGCCAGCAGTCCGCGAGCTGAAAAAGGTTGAAAACCACTGATCTAAATAGCAGGCTACATTGCTATATAAAATACAAATATAATAATAGTCATTGAAATGCCGATATCTGATAAGTTTTCTTCCAACAGAATCACGTATAAACTATTCCTGCGTGTTATTGTAGCAAGTTTATATGGTTGCTGACCTGTGGTACCGGATGTCATCAAAACATACTTTAGTACGGGACTCAATTGTATGTCGAGCAGGACCCAACAGCTCCAACTTAGTATATACGATAAATGCATTGCCTTGTAAAAAATATGTGACAGCCTATCAACTCTATCAGCATTTTATTGGGACAGTGGTATAACATACCAAATACGAATAAAATTCAGCGCTGCAAATTATGTAGCTATTTCTGATACCTCAATTGGCGAATGCTGCACCATCACATTAATAAAGCGTGATTGCCATAACTGCTATTAGACTATTATTTACCGTGAAAAATTGAAGGATTTGTAAACACAAGGACATCTAGATAAATAATATATTCCATCATACACCGAGGATTCGTAGCCTACCTCCGAGAGTCTCTACCAAGTCATTTGTGAGTGATATATAAACACATAATTGAGCCAAGTCCCAATACCAAGTCACTATTAGCATAAACGGGCTTATTAAAACCCTAACAGATAGTCTTTTATCAACAAACCTCATCTAGCTGCTTTGATATCTTCTCGCTAGCTACCTCAATACAATGCAACCTTTCAGTCAGTCCAGCCGACCGTGCATTACTTGCTGCAGCATTCTGTTCCGATTGCTTCAAAGATGCTTCAAGCTGATGTCTGGATTTTGTTTATTGTTAATTAAGTATTCCCTTTCTGATCAGTAAATCGTTTCCGACCTTTGTATGCTTATCATCCCGATCTCTTTTTTCAACACGCCGACGGTATTCTCAGCAGCTTCCAAAGCAATTTTGAGCTGCTGATTTTCTTCTTTATATTTGGATTCCAATGCTTTGCAGGACATTTGCTCCAGCTTGCTTCGCAAGATGCTTACATTCAAGTCAGCTTGCTATGTGAAATAGAACTCAGTTATTGACAACGGAAGTATCGTTAGCATCCATTACATTTCCCTAACATAACAAGGTTTTGTGGTAAAAGTTAAAACTATTTTGCCGCATACCTTGATTTGATACATTAATATCATTCAATTCTATTCATTACTTCATGAAACTGAATAGGTTCTCATGAAACTGAATAGGTTCTCATCAAAAGTGCTCAAAAAGTTAGCAGCGTCCATATCATATCCAAATAGGACTATAATCGCGCCCGGAAACAATGAAATAGTCAATCTTCATCATGAAGGTTTCAAGACATCGATCCCTCGTTTACACCAGTGCTGGGATGACTCGAGTCAAATTTTTCTTATGACTTGACTCGAGTCACTTAGCAAAAATGACTTGACTTGGCGTTTCAGAAATGTGGATTGACTCGCGACTCGGAGCAAAATTTACGAGTCAATTTCAAGTCATTAAGTAAACGGCGTCGACTAAATCACCCTATCTTATGTATGTACAGGTTGTTCGCGATACGCCGGTGTCACTTGTGAGAGTAACCAGTCATTCACTGATTGTACGTTTCACTGATCCTCCCTTGTTACAACACAAATAAATGGACTCGTATTCGCATTTGATCCTCTATATTGGCTGATAATAACAGACTGTAGCATGTAGCTATACAGTTACGTATTTTATTAGCAGTTGTTCGTGTGCGTGAGCGATGCATCACTGCTTTGCATGTATATTTACCTTTATATTCATTATTTGATTCAAGATAAATGGCCAATTAATCTGTCCTTCACTAAGTTAGCAAAATGTAATGACTTTGCATCATCACTCATACGTCGAAAATTCAATTTGACTTGAATCATGACTTGACTCGAGTCACCTCCAAAAAACGAGTGGCTTGACTTGACTCGAGTCAAAATGTGCAATGACTCGAGATGACTCGCGTCTCGAAGGTAGTGACTTGACCCCAACACTGGTTTACACCAACTAAAAAATATTCAAAATGTATTTTATCCATTGTTCGATAAAATGTTAGAGACAATACTTCGTTCATGTTCCATGATGCATGGATTTTTATTTTTCAAACCACCAAATACCAATGTTTAAGAGCAACAGATAAAATCGAAAGTCACTATTTTCAATTTGGTACACAAATTTAACCACATCCTCGAAATCCATTCCTAGACTACTATCGCATTGATGCCTTCGTCTAAACCAGTGGTTCCCAACCTGGGAAATATCGCCCCCGCTGGGCGATTTTGAGAAACAAGGGGGTGAAAATACCAAAGGGGGCGATGGTTGGCGAATATGTTGGTACGTCCAATGAGATATGTTCAACTAACATGGTCGAAAAATGCATGTGAAGACGGCTTATTCGGCATGTGACGAAAAAAAGCCCTACTCGACGGAAAGTAGACGAGGAAACTGGTTTTCCGAGCACTTACCACCTCGGAAAATCGCCTTATTTTAGTAAATTCACCAACGATAAGAGTTTGGTGAATAAATTTCCCGAATAGCCTATATGTCCTCTTTTTTGGATCTGTAAATATGGGGGGGGGGCGAAAATTTGTGTTAATATTAATAAGGGGGCCACGAGTCGAAAAAGGTTGGGAACCACTGGTCTGAACTCTAAAAGGCCTATTCACAAATTTCATATGCTTACTTTCAACCTTTCCGATGTGGCTTCCAGATTTTGCTCTGCTGAAAGCTTTTCTACAAGCAACTTTTCAGCAGCAGCCTGGCGCTGTATCGCCTCATCTCTTTTCAGCCGCAACTCTTCAAGGGCCTGGTAATGTCAGTAAATTCAACTCAATACGGTAATTTATGGTATTACATGACTGTGATGCTCAGCCTCAAGTCATGGTGTCTTTGGTGCATTACATCTGCGCTTTAGACCAATTTTTTACATGAAAGTCAAAAAAGAATTCTAACAGACATGTCTGGGATCATTTGCATGGAGGAGAAGAAAAACGGGGGCGCAGACTAGATAGATGACCTCCTGGGGCCGTATCGCAACTCCGTCGTCAAAGCATCTCTATGGTGCAGGCGAAAAAGAATATCATCTCTCTCTCTCTCTCTCTCTCTCTAGGCCTGAGATGTGGTCATATTACCATAATATAAATTATGGCAGGCTATTAGGTAGACTTCATTTATGCCAACAAAGCAACATACCAGTGAATTATTATTCATCTGCCATACTGATATTCAATGGAATTGACAGGGATATGATATCAGTCTGTGAGGTTGTAGCAGGGCTGTAATGACTCGAGTCGCGATTTTTTGGTGACTCGACTTGTATACTCGAGTCATGGGTCTACCAAGTCAGGTACCGGTATTTCATTGTAATTTCAAAGAATAGTAGAGTTATCACACTATTATTATGTCGTCTATCAGTACTGGTACTTGAAAATGATACCAGAGAGTGTTAAAAGAGAGGAAAATTAGTAATTATGAATGCGAAGCATTCTATATCAACGAGCAGAGTTGTAAAAAGTGGGTTTCACGTGACATTAACTCAGAACTGAACAGTCAAAACAATGACTTGAACTTGGACTCGAGTCGAAAAACCATTACTCGGACTCAACACTCTACTCCGTGACTTGGACTTGACTCGCTGGTGAGTTGAAAATGACTCGACTTGATTCGAGTCAAAACTATAAAAGTGAGATTGACTTGTAACTTGGTTACAACCCTGGGCTGTAGTCAATAATAGAAACATTGAGCCTCTGCTTTATAGCAACAACCGTTCAATAGGAGATCACATGCAGGTATCATGTGCATCAAGTCAACGAAATAATCATACATACTTGAAGAATATTACTGCGATATGCTATCATCTCACTGCGACTCGTGAGTGACGACTCCATTGTAGTAATAATGTGTTCTAGGATGTTGTTCTGGAAATAAACTCAATCGGTAAATCAGAAGCTGTGATACTTTTCCAAATGTGTAGCATACTGAAAAGTGTGTTTCGTGACTAATGTCAGGTGTACCAGAGTGATTCTGACTGAGTATTAGGCTTCGAGTCGAGTATTCGAGTATCACTAACCATGACTTCACAACAGTATATATGATGTGAAAAGTTTTGATATGTACCTTTTTTGAGACGTGAAAGAATATAACGACAATTCCACATCACATCAAAGAGTATCTGGCATTTCGACCATACCTATTTCATTGCACTTCGATAAAATGTTGTGGGTAGATCACGACTTGGCCGATATGCCATTTCTACTAACGGACATAGGGCAGAGATCATAAAGTTGGCTGATCCAGGAGACTGCTAATCGTATGATTAAAAACTGCTAATCTGAGCGCATTTTAGGCGGAGACCATAAAGTTATTTGATCCGAAAGAACGCGAATCGTGTCATCGTGTGATTGAAAACTGCTAATCGCGACGCATAAAGTTGGATAAGGTTGCTCAAGGTGTCCTGGGTTTTCAATTAAGTGCTGTTATCTATTGCATCATAATGCGCAGCACAGTTTTGGCTGTCAGTTGTCAATTTGTTGAATGAAACGGCAGGCTCCTAAAGAAGATACTGCGACTGTAATAGGTAGAATGGAAGTCGTGCATAACCAGTAATGAACGGTTTATAGAATATTGATAGATGTATCGCTCTGCAATGGTGGGTACATAGTTCTTTGATTGGACACAATCGTCACGGTCAGTATCGGAGATATTTGCGCGTGGGAATGTTACGCAGTGTAAGCAGTTTTCGTGTATAACTATTTTCTATAGGTTGTCACGGCTTGTTACATCATGAGATAAAAACTAACTGTTATGAGCTGCAATCAACCGGTTTCCTTAATCCAGGGTTGTTAAATCCTGATTAACACGATAATCGACTTTATCGATAACACTGGTCTACACGATTTCTGCGCCAGGATTCCTTTGGTTCATTTTCACCTAATTTGGGGGCGCTGAATACGAATCTGGCGTTATTTTTGCTCTGTCGCGTCACCTTCGGGAGATAATATATCATGTCGATTTTTACTAGCAGTACTTTTTCTGTGTAGTCAAGAAGATTTATCCTACTTGCAGAACTTACTGTAGTTGGAATGTTTTCAGACTACTCTCACTTCTACCTGAGCAGTATTTTGGATAAACTCTTAACTTTTGCAAAAGTAGAAAGTAGTCTAAGGAAAAGACTGCACCACTCTCTTTAGTCACATACCGGTAATCCTTAGAACTACGTGACATAGCCCCTGAAGCACGGTAACCGAATATATTTTCGAAGATTCTACCAATGGGTCGTGTCATAACAGATATTTTGCATTAGCCGAGAAGATATATCTTGCGATTTAGTATGTAGCGACCTCCGAGTAACTGTTGAATATATGCGACCACACTCCTCCGACCAATTATACGGGTACTTTTAGTAATTCTGAGACTTTTCATTTCGTCTTCCACTTGAAGTAGTTTTCACATGTCTTAGAAATAACAGAATGACAAATGTCGAGACGGATCGACTGTCCTACAACCGATGCCTATTTATTTCCATTGTGAACACACACTTCCGATTTCGTTTTGAGCTGTTAGTAAGCATTCTCCATTCATCTGGCTGTCCATAATATAGCCTACTATGCAAAAGAATCTCTGTATATCATGGCAATAAACCAAAAGAACTACAGTTCAGAAACAGCTTGCCTCGATTCCAATAAAATGTGACATGTGTGTATGAAACTGGAGAAGAATTAGCACAAGTACAGGCGGAAATTAATGATGATAAATTCTTTCAAGTTGGCATGATAAGCACTTTTTTGTTTGGAAAAGCAGACATCCTGAGTCTTTTAATGTTTCAAAACAAGCTTAAAGGGCCACATATTTGGGTCATGTGCTGGAGTGAACAATTCTAGCTTCTAGATAATATATGAACAATATAATGGTTATTGTTTTTGCAAACTTTTACGTTTTACGAAAGAGCAGTGTGCTGTCTAAAAATGCTTTGACCGATTAAGTCTGCAGGACAGACGTATAAAGATAACGTAGGGAACTAAATTAAGTAATCTTTATACAAAGAGTGGTGTTTAAAGTTGATAACTGCTACCGACTAAAAGTGGTTGCGTCCACATATAATTTTATGGGTCGAAAAGAGGTCCTGATCGAAAGAAGATAGAGATGAGCCACTGGATTCAAGTTCACCGAAAACTCACTTATTCTCCTCTACAACAACCCCGGTTTCATCATTATAGATAATTTCAATAACAATATTTGATCTGTTGCTGTTGTACGCTCACCGTAATGTCACTAACGAAAGCCGAAATTTGTTTAATTTATGAAAATGAGAACATTACATAACGAAAAAATCTGAAGTGATAGAGAAATTCCGAGCACAGATTCGGATTCAGCAACCTAAAATCAGCCTAAATCAATCATTAAAATTGTTGGTTAAACGCTTTTTGAAATTTGTAGACCAGTGCAATTTTATCGGTCGAAAAGAGCTCCTGATTGAAAGAAGATAGAGAACCACGGGATTCAAGTTCACCAAAAACTAACCCACTCTGTACTACAACAACCCAGGTTTCATGATAGATGATTTCAATANAGATATTTGATCAATCATTAAAATTGTTAGTTTAAAGTTTTTTGAAATTTGTAGACCGGTGTAATCAAACTTTATGATCTTCAACCAATCGACCACGACCAATAGAGGTTCACAGCCTTCCGCAGTGGAAAATACTATATCGAGACCATAATTCTCGCTGATAGCGGCAAGATGCGTTCTGGTGTATAATTTCAGTACTCGAATAAGATCATCTCTCACTGCCCGGCTCAAATCATTGTGCCCACCCCTAGTAATCGCATGCAAAGGTTATAAAAGCAAAGAAAAAGTAACAAAAGGACACAATAAAAACAGATCAGTTTCAGCCTATGAATACTTGGCGTTCACCTCAAAACTAAAACCAATGAGGAATGATTTGTAAAATTGTTTACACAAAATATCATGGAAACTATAGACAACCGACCGTTAAGATGCTCGAAACTGATCCAACTGCGAAGCATAAACTCGCACCGAAAAAATGCGACAGATCCTTGCGTATGATAAGGCCCAGATTTTAACACAGCAATTCAGCAATATCGACGCGCTTCATTTCTACACATTTTTTTGGAAATTGAACGTCTTGCCTACAAGACTTGTTGAATGTATAAGCAACCATAACTCGAAATGTGAAAAAGGACATTTTGGCATTTTAGAGNGTCNTCGGAAGACCANACACTGGTAGGTAGGGTTGTTCAAAATTTGGAAAATGTTTGGAATACTGCGTATCCATGGCTTATTCTGTAGATTATTGTTAAAAAACAATAATGGTCCTGGAAGAAGCTCGCAGGATAGTCGGTAAGATTTGTCTAAATGCATTTGAAAGACGTTGTTGAAGAGTGGGCGGGCCACCGACAGTAGAGTAGCGGGCAATCATGAAAGCACGGTTCTTGATTGGGTAATCGGCCAAGTTTCAATGATTATTGCAACAGCTGACTCGGATTCCGGTGCTCCGCTTTACTAAATTGAAAGTCTGCTTTGCTGAGGTCGAGTCTGTTAGTAACGGCTGTGGTTCTGTATAAGCGTTGTGGGTTGATGAGTCATCATTAGTAGTACTGTAACACGTGTTCTTTGTATGCTTTAGAGTCGATAGCAGTAGTTTATGATTTGGAGCAACAATATTGCAGTCATGGCANAGGCAAAACCGCAAATGATTTTACACATGCCGCAGCGAAGAACAAGATCTAAATCTGAGCAGTACCGTACTTGGTCGGATATACTTGCGATCACATCTGTGGTTCGAGATTACCTACTATATGAGAAGTAATGAGATGCTTTCTGCATCTGAAGAAGCATTGTCCTCGGTCAACCCCTACATATGAACTATATAATCTACTTATGAACTATATAATGTGGTGGTGGATGATGTAATGACAGTGTGGATAATGACAAGAATTGCTGCAATGCAGAAATCACATATGGTGCGATCACTTCAAAACCTGCACAAAAGATGGCATGATCTCATGGTATGTCCATTGTCCACCTTCGAGAAGAGCTTGAGCAATCTTGACAGAAAACAGTTCAAGACTATTCATATATGTTTTAAAGAAAGAGCAGCAATGACAGTTGATAACTTCAAGCTACTGCTGACCATAAAAGATTTCTTCACACGGGATGACTGCAGACAATGAGTGGCTAATGCTCTTGCTCTTCTCGGTGCAAATGAAGATATACATCATCACAAACCTGGTGCAACACACCATGCAAGATGGACGGGCACAATTCTGTATGCTCAGAAGACGTTCATGTGGGCTTATCAGTTACATTTCAAATCTGAAGAAGTGGAACTACTGCATCACTTCAACTTATTTTTAGTTCTCTTTTATATACCTGCCTGGGTTGATTCTAGCATCGGTCGTGATGCAGCCGGTTATGACTTGAAATTCACCCAGGACATGTTGAGTTACAAGAAACATGATGAACAAGTTTTTAAAGCTGCTTCACAAAAGCTTTTAAAGCATGACCGGTATATCGTGGAGGAAACCTACAGGGTTGGTGCGATGACATGCAAAATAAGGTCAAAAACATGCAAAATAAGGTCAGTCACATGCAAGGTCAGTCGCGATATGCAAAATAAGGTCAGTCCGCGCATAAATCCAAATCTATACTTCAATTACAAATCCAACTTTTTTCTTATGAAAAATAAATTCAAAATATCTTTCCTGTATAGCAGCTTACTTTCAACATTGAAATTCCTTATCTATATCCGAAATCCTAAGATGTTTCAATCAAAAGATAATCATGATTATCTTGATTACGAAGTCAGTCGCATGTAGAATATTATTATCAGTCCGCGCATAAATCCAAATCCACACTTTAATTACAAATCCAATTCTTTTTTTCTTATGAAAAATAAATTCAAAATATCTTTCCTATATAGTAATTTCATGATTGACATTCCCCATCTATATCCTAAATCTGAAGATGTTTCAATAAAATGTAATCAGACGATTATTACGATTACGAGGTGAGTCGCATGTAGAATATTAACAGTCCGCGTATAAATCCAAATATTTACTTCAAATCCTACTTTTTTCTTATGCCACTGACCTTATTTTGCATGCGACTGATCTTATTTTGCATGTGACTGACCTTATTTTGCATGCAGTCCGCGCAAAAATCATAATTCCAAATCNAACTTTTTTCTACTAGAAATCAAAATATAAATTTTGTTACCTACACTATACTTTCAACATTGAAATTTCAAAATTCGAATGAAAATTCAGATATATGTCCCCGTGAAAATTGAAACGTTATATTTNTTTCCTCTGGCTATTCCAAAATCNAAATCCTATTTTGCTCGTCTGCAAACTGCAAGCCTACATTCTGACTNAAATTTCATATCCAAATATTGGGNAAGACTGGGAGCAATGTTACAGCNGTGGGTTCTTCCAGCCGTTACGAAAAAAGTGGATATAAATGGTCAGGCCATTATGTCATTACCGCCTGCGCCAGAAAATCTTCNTCCGTTGTTTCTGACTTTGTTTCGTTGGAATTTTTAGTGAAATTTCGTTGGAATTTTTAGTGAAATTTGCCTATCTGGAAGCTGAGAAATCTTATAATCAGCCATACATATATTCCGCATGAAACATGATGAAAATTCTATACTCTCCGCGAATAGAGTCCCTGAATTTATATGTCATCATCATCATCATCGGTTTATTTGCAATTTTATCAGTTCAATAAACCACAAAAAGGCGATACTATGAAAAGACAGGGAAAAGTCGAAGCGACTTGGTGTAGTCTATGGAATCAGACACCCACCTTGGCCTCTAGGTAGGCTTACCATACGTCCCGCTTTAGGCGGGACANTCCCGCTTTTTGACGTCTTGTCCCGGCGTCCCGACCANTCAGCCAAACGTCCCGCTTTTTAAGGCCGGCGGGTATTTCGGAGTGAAAAACGGTTATTTGAGCTCTGAGCGGGAAGATGACTTTTTTTTTTTTAGTCAACCGATCAGAAAGTGGGATAAATTCACCGGATTTTGAGAATTCTTCTCCGGTTTTGCAAGCCTAGGAAAAGTGTCCCCCTTTTAGATTTCCAAAATTTGGTAAGCCTACCTCTAGGCAATGTAAAAATAAGGCATGCACACTGAATGAAAGTAAAGAAGATAGTATAGAAAAAGAAAGCGACAAGAAACAGGGCGGCATGTCATCGAAAGCGAGATCGATATGTCAGTCGTGGTCCGGTAATCTTGAGGATGGACTGTATTTATTTAGTAGTAATTGCTTGTATTTCGACATGAATGTGGACATGGACTGGACATGCTCGTCGACTGTCGGATGGCCGGCGGAATACTGTTCCACACATCAGGTCCGACATATTTGATAGAGCAATGATCTTTTCGGTCGATCGTATGATATTTGGACGACGTGGACGCCCGTGTGTTGTACTTGTGGGCTTCTGATTCCGAGATAAAGAAGTCATTAAGCCCATTTACATGGCCGTTTGGGTCAGCTTCGAAGCTGACTCGTCAATCCGACTCTCTCGTTTTGGAAAAAGAGAAAAAGGCAGACGGCTTCAATCCGTCTTGAGCTCAATCCGTTCCGCAGAGTCGCTTGGAGACGACTTGAACAGTACCGGTACTTGAAAACGAATCCAGACTACAGCAACATACCAACATTTCATGTTCATATTTCACGAAACCGGCACGTATTTCAAATGGGTGAATATGAAAGCTCTATCAGTACATGATACTGCTTTTATAATATGCACGTGGTCTTATTTGTTCAGCGTTACAACTTATGAAGCGAGTACAGCCAACAATAACTTGCACAACTCACAATCAGAAAGAATAT
>ATSW01009386.1:0-14825 GCA_000444245.1 Botryllus schlosseri
TCCGCGAGTTCCGCGTTTTCCGCAGTTTCCGCGTTCCCTCCTTTTAGGGTTACCCATACCGAGGTAAGTGGTCTCGGCTCGGCTTGAGTGTTGTCAATTTTAGAACATTTGGATACATTTTGGCACTTTCTCAAGCTGTTTAGCACAGAAATTTTAATTTTGGCAGGTCGGCAGGTTGTTGAATCTCGCAAAGTTCGTAGGAATCCACCGTTGGGAACAGATTTCATAATCGTTTGTTCAGTTATTATCTGACGTGAATTCGCAAACTCTACCATGTCCGTATGCAAGATTATATACTAAACTCTTTATTCGGGGAGGGGGTATAAAACCCCTGTTACCCTAGTCGATGTCGATGAAGTTTGGTACGAATATAGCTCTATTGTGCTGGTACATCTTGTGTCTGTGTGTCAAAAGTCCATCACAGAATTGCGAATTGGTATAGACCGCCTGTATGGAATCGGTNTCGTGCTCACACACACTATGTTTTATCTTTCAGTAGACAGACACTCGTGATGTCACTCGGCACTATAGGCATACTGGCTCTCTAATGACGGTGCTTTCATNAACCCATCGGGTTTCATAGTTATTTGAACGCCAGCACTTTGAACTCGCTGGAATTGGTGACGTCCGTCATGCGTAACTTTCCGTTTAATTTTCGTACTAATCAATTNCAGGAAAGAAACCCTTCTGTGTTCTATCACTTGCAAACTTATTGCCGAAAACAANCACTGTTTGCAGTCTGGATATTCTTTAGAATCAATTATTGTTACTAGTTATTATTAGTTATTGATTAATTGAGGGTTTCGTTTGAAAAGATTCTTANTTAGGCTATAAAATGTCTACATTTTATAGACATTTTATAGCCTATCAGACATTTTATAGCCTATCATACCATCAAACTTCTTACGCTACAGATCTATAGTGAACATGATAGCTATCTATGCTGCNATCATTCTGTTATCAACGAAGGCTGTCACAAGTTTTGAAGGTGGTGATCTTCTGAGAGTGTTCAGCCCGGAAATCGACGAACTTGTGCAAGAAAGTTTCGATCANATTGAAACTTATGAATACGCCGCATTCAACTACACAATTTCATGCAACAAGACATTTCATCTTCTGAATTCGGGAAGAAACACTTCTTTTGATCAATCTGGGAATGTCTCAGTTGCTTTGAACATCGGCGATACCAGTGTGGTTGATTTTAAAGAAGTATCAACAAGATATGATGTGGATTGTGATAACGAAAGGTTTGAAGTTATAGAATTTGAGGCTGGACATCTCGGAATTACTGATTTAAACATGGAGATTACCAGTATGGACGAATCAATATCAGAAGAAGTTAAAATTCAACTTCGTATCAAAAGAAAAGTCACTCTATTCGACGTCATTAGTATTTACGTCCTAGCACCATTGATTTTGTTAAATAAATGCGCATTTGGTGCTAAAATTGATACAAAAACATTATTCCATATTTTCACAAAACCTGTTGCATTATGCCTATGCCTGACACTACAATTTGTAATGATGCCATTTTTTGCGTATATTTATGGCATCTTATTCCGTTTGAGTGAGCCAATGGCTCTCGCTCTTTTTGTAGGAGCTGCTTGCCCCGGTGGGGGAGGGGGGTATATTTTCAGCTACTTAGTGGGGGGTGATGTCACATTAGCAATATCTGCAAGTCTTCTATCTACTCTTGTTGCGATGGGTGCAATGCCTGCGACGATATGGTTTTATACATACATCAGACAAGTGCCCAATGAGATAGTTATTCCGTACGTCAAGATGGTGTTGATGCTGCTTGTAATAGCTGTGCCCATATCAACTGGAATGTACATTAATAAAAAGAGGCCGAAATTTGCTGCAAATTTTGTAAAAATTATACGTCCGTTGAGTTTGTTTCTAATTGTTTGTGGTTTTGCATTTTTGGCTGTGACCTCTAGGTATATCATTCACGGTCCTGGCGTAGGCTGGGTTCTCGCAGTGATTTTGCCCATGAGTGGATTTTTGAGTTCAATTCTGATCGGACGAATGTTTGGTCTGTCTTGGCCTTTTTCAAAAGCAATATCTCTCGAAACTGGTATGAAAAATACTCTTCTTGGCATTGCGGTGATAGAGTTAACATACCCTCAACCTGAAGCTGACTTGTCTTCTGTGCTTGTGATTATGGTCACTTTGGGTCATTCTTCATTGTCTATGCTATGGTACTTGTGCTATTCAATCAAAGAAAAATTCTGTGTTCGCCGTGAAGGCGATCATGGTTTTGTGAAGCTTAGAAATATGGATAGTGACGACGATGATGATGATAGTGTGCATTTTTTACTTGAAACACAATGAGTTTGAAGTGATGTGGGTGCAAACTGTGATTTTTTTCGGAGTTTATAATGTATTTGATATTTTTTTGTTTGGAAGGAATAATCATAACCAGAGCCTGACCGATATTGGATTTTTAAGCCTATATTCGAAAGATATGGCATCTATCTTAAGGTTGCGGATTTAAAGCAGCATAATAAGTCCATTTTTTCAAATTTTGAGATCCATTTTTCGAATTGATAGAAAATCATGTTTATATTATATTTTCATATGTTAGTGTTTCTCAGGGGTGTAACCAAGTCACAAGTCACTCTCACTTTTATAGTTTTGACGCGAGTCATTTTCAATTCACCACCGAGTCAAGTCAGCTAGTAGAGGGTCGAGTACGCATCATAATGTTCAGTTTTCAGTTTAACACACTTTTTTCTACTCTGCGCGAGTTATATGGAATGGCTCTTATTTATGAACAGTTATTTTCGTCAGTCTTAACAGTTTCTGGCGCTATTTTCCAAGTAGCAGGACTGATAAACGAAATCCAATAATGCGGTAACTTAACTATTCTTCGAAGTTATAATGAAATGTCTGTCTTGGCCGCCCTAGTCTCGAGTCATGACACATGGCTTCAAAGTTCACCATGGCCATAAAATACACTAGAAAGGTTACACCTGGACCCCTGTAAGCTGCATGAAATAGATCAATATCCCTGGTGTAGCACTCCACGATGTCTCAAGTATTGTCGATATTTTTTTCCTATCAAAGTGTGATATCGACTCAATACTATCCATGAATCGATAATAATCAGTCAGGCTCTGGTCATAACATTATTATACTAGTTTGCATCAAATTAATCAGCACAATTACATTTCAAGTTCTGTTTGAGATGATCATCAAGTTCAATTTGTTTATTTTGTGTTTTATGCTCACACTGCATGGACGATATGTGTTTCAGTATAAGCCTATCCCTCACCATATCCGCTGGATTCATCACATAAAAAATTGAGGAAGTAAATGTATTGTTTTCAGTTCATTGAAACGCATCTGACCAGTAACATTTTAAAACGCATCATGCACATTTTTATCTGTATTATTATATAACCGTATCAGCATTTTTTACTATTACTTGGTTCAACAGAGATCGTCAATGTTTTCCATAAAGGATTATTGTCTCTTCATAGAATATGTTTCTGCAAAGCTGCAGATATTTGCTGGCGGGCAAAAGGCAAGCATTTTGTATTGACGTTGCCCGATCGGTAAAGTCAAATGGTTGTCAACGACAAACAAAACGAAGCAGTATAGTAAAGGTAATTGCTTCAGCAGCAAGTTGCAACATTGCTTCATGTAAACCTCCTTTGATCAGGCATGAAATAGCGCATATTTATCAAGGTATAACTTAATTGTTTTGAGTAGAGGGCTGAAATTATGCGGCCATCACCACTAAGACTTCTATTTTCAATGAGGGTAGAGGGTAGAGTTTTGCTGTTTTTTTCTTATGTGGAAGCCTTGAAATCTCACAGCATCAAGAACTACTCGCGTTAGCAGAAATGAAATTTCTGTGAAGCCCCCTTCATCATTGTCACTAGGTCAAACAAGTAGGTACGATTGAAAAAATACTGAATTATGTTTATACGGTGTAGAGCTGGCATTCATTTCTTGGCGGACGCATAAAAGGTTGGCCTACATATTTCAGCTTCCCGTATCATGACGTCAGAAGAAGTCACGCACGACTGGAAGCATAATGCTCGATTCAGAATCAAATCAATCAGTACAGACCTTCCTATGAATTGGCTTCATAAAAATATTGACCACAGAATGCATTGCAAACTTCAAAACACACAGTGCACTGAAATCACTCGGCAATATTCAGCAATATATACAGTAAACAATAAGGTATCGAGAAACGTATGGCTTGTACTGCGGTGTATCTATTTTGTCAATGTCGCCAATTACTCTCATGTGAATGCCAGATACTATTTCCACTCAAGTAGAATAACGAAACATGTTCTGGAGGGATCGAGATAGTTGCTAATAATTGATGCTACTAAAGTAGAATAATGAAATAATTCCTGGTAGAGGTGAGGATCTAAACTTGAGATAGTAGCCGACATTGGTGCTACAAAAATAGAATTATGAGATAGTTGCTAACATTGATTCCACTAAAGTAGTATAATTAAATAATTCCTGCTAGAGTTGAGATAGTAGCTGACATTAGATATTGACAAAATATACACACCGCCCGTGACGCAACAGGCTGGATATTCACGATTCTGGCAGGGAACGCGATAACTGAGCCACACTGAGCACGACCTCATTAGACCTCTTCTTAGGAACTTGTTTCCTTGGGGCTGCCACCGGGACATCGACTTTAGGCGGTAGGGGCGGACACGCCATTTCGGTGACTTCAGGTTCATCTTCAGCCCCCACACCTTCCTCGCGGGTCCCAAGCTGTTTACGGGTCTCATGAATGGAATTGCTGATACTCTCTAAATTTTTGAGAGCTTGCGAATATTCCCTTTTTGCTTTTACTAGTTTTGTTTCCGCTTCCTTTACAGCATTAACGAGGGCTAGTATCCGAGCGTTGCTATGATTTTTCAAATCAAAGTACTTCTTCGACTTTAAAATATTCATTTTTAACTTTCTCTGCAATGTGTTCATGTGCGCCTCTGCTTTTTTGAACACTTCCATTTTTTCACGATGTTCCTTATCGCTAGCGAGTCGTTCGATTTCCGCTTCATTCACTTTTACAGTCGCGTGATTCAACATTTCTTGCCACGCTGTATCTTTACTGTCGGCTCCGTTCTCCATACCTTGTTCTGCGACGGATACCATTTCTCTAGCCGCAGTGTGCATGCTGACGGCACGTTCAAAGCGTACAGCTGCTTGCTGCGTTTCTACTTGAGCTATATGTGCAGCATGCTTTGCGTCGTAAAAAGGCCGTGCCTTATTGACACAATCACCAAGCTTTTTTAGGACAATGTTCATTTGCGTTGTGGAATCGGAAAGTGCGTATCGGTATTCATTGCGAGTTTCGTTCAGTTTGTTTTCGAGGTCATTAATGACAAGGCTTGTCTCGTTCAACTTTTCCAGTTCCTTTTGAACGCGAGGATCGAGCTGTTCACCCATTGTGCTATTTACAAATTACATGGACTTACACTGAAAAAAAGCATACATCTTTGTTTATTGACGGTAAACACGTTCGTCTAGCGGAGTTTTAAATCAGTGATTAAATGGTATGACATATATTCCCACTAAAATGTTGACAACTTCAAATATTGCATATATCATTGCTGTAGAATCAGGAGTATGTCCATTTTACACATTTTGAGAAAATTAACTTTATGTAAAGTTTACATTTTCTCTAGGCCATATCTTGGCCATGATCAACTGTTATACAATGTGACAAACATAAACATGGCCATTGGCCAAGATATGACAAAAAGTATGAAACTTTAAAAAACAAATCCTAATTTTCTTCAAATTTGAAAAATTGACACAAGCTACTTTTGATTCCACCACAACGATATGTAAACCAATCTGCCTGACTGGAATCGGTGGTCGTTTTACCTGATATATCAGGTGAGCAGCGATGATTTTCAAAGTTGAAGTAATTTAATAAAAAATAAATATAAAAATAAAACACAGTGTGAGCACAGGACACCGATTCCACAGGCCAATATGTGCCTATATAATATATTGGTATAGACCGCACTATCCTTCAGTAACTTTTGACAGAGTTCAGAAGATTCTTAATAGGTTATGAAACGAGTTGTCATGGTCAGTGGTTCAGTTCAGTTTAAGTATATTTATCATTTCAATGCATCATTTATTTATTGACAATAATTTAATCGTTGCCAGTAAATTCGGCCCTCCGAGAATATTGTATTAAAATGTATTACCAACCGTTAACATGAATTAATTACATAATTATACTATTATCAAGTGATTTGGAGGTCCGGGTATGCGTAGATCGCGGGAGATAGCGCGGAGATTCACGGGGCCGAATTTACCTGGGAAATTCGTCCCTCGGAAAATTTTGTATAAAAACGTAATAACAACTATTAATGTGAATTAATTACATAATAATATCATCATCAAGTGATCTGGAGGACAGGGTGTGCGTATATCACGCAGCCACCACAGATAACGCGGATATTAACGAGGCCGAATTTACCGAGGGCAGAATTCAATCGGTAAATTCGGCCCTCAGAGAATTTTGTGTAAAAATGTATTACCAACTATTAATGTGAATTAATTACATAATTATATTATTATCAAGTGATTTGGAGGTTAGGGGTTAGGGTTAGGATTAGGGTTTGGATTAGGGTTAGGACTAGGATTAGGGTTAGGATTAGGGTTAAGGTTAGGTAATGTTATTGTAACTGTTATTGTTACCTCGGCCCTGACCGAATTGACCTGTGGCCGAATTTACTGGAAACCTTTTCAAACTCCAGTGCGTTCACACCTACCAGTTGATATCGAGCCAAGTTTGGTGTGCAGCAATTTAGGCAACCTAACAATTCAATCAGTGAATCCCCGGAAAATCAGTTATTTTTTAACAGCCCTGCTTCACAGTTTTACTTTCATGATTCGCATGACCTAAGATGTATTAATTTTCATTTCAGGTTTCTCATTCATCGCGCCCCACTTGAATAACATCTATTTTCTCCATTTGTGTGAGAAGCACGGCGTGTATCGAGTGGTGAGCTTGCTGTTCTGGATAAAAACGTTGCTGGCATTCTACATGCTCTCTATCGGCCGTGGCTACGTCTGGATGACTTGCATTTTCATAGCAAGGTATGTGAAATCCAACGGTTGAAGATGTGATGCATGAATGTTGGCCAGAAACCATGATATTGTCATGGTTTTGAATAGCATGTCGGACGGAATAAACATGAATGATAAACAAGTTCAATTTCAACTGGTAAAATTTGAAAGAAAAATCATGTTCATTGCAATCACTGAAAAATAGACCCGAATGTGAAAAAGGACTTGGTATATTGGCGAGGTTTGCCGCAGTCTTGAAAGTGTGGAATTCTGTAAACTTATGCATCATAATTAGGAATGGACATAGAGATTTGAGTACGCAAATATTAATCGAGTATCAATTCATATAATTAGGCTGGAGAGATGATGTTTTCGAGTACTGAAATTATGCACGCAAGGCCTACTCCCCCTTGCCACAGCTAAATCTGTCAATTATAATTTCAATAGTACCTTCCACTCTGAAAGCCTTGAAACCTCGATTTGTTGTATGTAGCGTACTAACATGTAGTACTAAGCTATGTACGTTATTGGAAAAAGACATATCTTTGAAGTCGGGATCAATGATCAACCCAGTGTTACGAAGTGCGATGAAATAAGTATGGCCGAGAAATACTAAATACGGTAGTCTTTAATGTCAGCTGGCGTTATATTCTTTCTGATCACATAAATGGTATGTGTTTTAACTCTCCATCTATTCCATACTGTTGTGATGTTATAAGTGATCAAATCACTCAGGTGCCCTGCCCTAATATTGGTGTGTATATTTTTAGCAATCGGATATTTACGGAAGGTACTTGCAAGCTTCTCAACCTCGTGGTATCGGACATGGTCGATGAGGATTATGTCGTCCACCACCGTTCACGTCCTGTTTCTGCACTGCTCTTTGGCATGTCTTCTCTCCTGGCCAAACCGGGACAGACGCTAGCTCCGTTGTTTGGCACGTTCATGCTGTCCGCTTACACAGGTATTGCCAATTTCGATTGATCTCTCTGTCTGAATTATGACCAGACTTATAGAAACTACTGGATTTTCAAAATCAGTAAACTACTGGATTTTCAAAATCAGTAACTAGATTTCACACTACTCACTAGTACAGTACACTTGCAATTAGAACAAACGACCTTTCAAAACCAGCATCTCACTGGAGTCAATTCTGTAGGAACTTACGTTTTTATCTAATCGTAGTTGGATTTCCTAATGAACATCAGTACGCTACGCCAGTTATGGAATAGGACGTTGTATGTTTGTGGCATATATAGTCTGGCTTATGACAATTTCCACATCACACCATGCATTGCATATGCCACTTGACAAGGAAGGTGCTTAGCACCGTAATGCTTAGCGCCAAGTGTCTTTGGTCTGACCTGGCCGGGGATCGAACCCACGAACTTCCAATCAAGAAGCCAGACGTTTCACCACTAGTAGTTTAGTGTTAGTACTGCTCACAACTGACTCTGAGATAGCAATAGCTGCAACAAAACAGAACGCTGGACTGGTATTCACGCCAAACAACGATATTTTTTCAAACGCACAACTAGAAATAGCCGAAAAAACAGCAGTTTGTTAGCCGGACTGTCAACTAACTAAATTGGTAGTTTGCACAAGTCTGATTACGATGTGATCACAGGAAAAGACATCTTTCAAAATGATTTCGCGAACCGACTTCATGTCGGAACCGGGAAGCTTTCGGATCCAGATGCGGTCTTCAGCGAAATGTACCGTCAAGCTTGCTTCACGATATTAGTGCTGGTGCCGTTGGTTTGCGGTTGCATTCAACTGGTGGCTTGGAGGCAATTCTCGCTACGTGGCGCCAGGCTGGTCTGGGTCAAACGGATACGGATCAACAGAAACCTGGACTGTGCTTGCTGATGTTCGTTTATCGGCCAAGTGTTTGGTTTTCATCGAAATTGCCGGGCATCAATAATGGCCAGATGTGGTGAAGTGGAAGTAATGCTATAAATTTTTCGAGAAGTGTCATAACTACTTTGAGTGGAAGTAGAAAATGAAGGACCTTAAAGTACTAAAGTAATTACTTGGAGGAAGTACATTCGGTGGGGGAGTTGCATTACATAATTAAACAGTTAGTATCNGTCTNTNATNCACTTTGAAGATTGTTACCACTTTGAAGATTGTTCAACTATTTGTTTTGACGATTCAGTCTTGAAGGGGTACAAACTTTATTATCGAATTTAATGTATATTCATATCGAAATGAGCCAGAATATTTTCGACTGACAGAGGTAATTGTCCAGTAGGGCTGTTCAAAAAAACCTTTTTCCTGAATCTTGCTGGCTGGGTGATTAAATATTGCCTTAAAAAACGACGCAGACCAAATTTGAATTCATTTTAACCGGTCATCTCGAATTTCGTACAGTTTGAAAATTTTGAATTTATCCCAAAATGCAAAAAAAAAAACCTTTCCACCCCGTGAAATTGTTGCACTGTCTTCAAAACGATGCAAAACAAATTTGACTCGATTCCAACCCGTAGAAGCGGACAATTTGAGTTTTTTGATCCAAATGCCAGCCGAAAATATTCGGATTTGTTTCAATATGAATATAGCATTCACTCGTAAGAGATTGATGAAGACATATCTCAAGTACTTTCCACATTATATAGATGGCTGAAAAATATGTGAAGCAGAAATAGTTTCAAACCGTCCACTCGACAGAGATGAGCATGGATTAGGATTAGGTTTTGAAAAAACAGGATTTGTGAAATTTTGCCAGATTTGGATTAGACATTGTTTTCGGAGCGGATTAGGATTTGAAATGTCGTGTGGCGAATGGCGACCAACTTTATTCAGATCAGTTATTAATGTACTTATGGTTACTAAGTTATCTTGAATCAAGTGAATCATTGGTTGTGAAAGAAAATTTTCGAATCCCTGCATTGCATAAATTAGTAATTTTTCTTAATTTCCAGTTGGAATCGGATTAGGATTGGACATGGACTTGAATATGAAAAAGTTATGGATTAGGATTGGATTAGGACATAGAAATTTCAAATCCGCTCATCTCTGCCACTCGAGCAGTGTAGGTAGGTGTAGGCTTAAATTAGGTAACCTGACAATTTTATCAAGTAGCCAGTACGATTTGAGGAAGAAAGTCATTTTTGACGAGCCCTACTGCTAATATCAACAGCATGATGGAGAGTTCAAATATGTACCTTCTATGCAGCTAAAGACAATATGCCAGTTCAACATGACTTGAACTGTTCGGTAACTATTCGGCCATACCTATTTCGTTGCTACGGGCTGATTACGTCATCACAGATGCTGTCGGTTATTACCTAGTTTATAGATACGTAATTTAAGGTCTGATCTCATGTTTTGTATGCCGTGAGACGGCCATTTGAGGTTTACGGCCTTGCGTGGTCAAAAATAGAATTCTCGTTCATAAAGCAACTCTGCATATCAAGGAGCGAATCATTTCAGTACTTGAAAAGTATCTCCCTTGTCGTGGGTGATAGTGATCACAGAGTTTGCTGGACCATACGCGCCAAATTCTCCTCGGCATAATTGGATGTCCCCGAAGTCGCATCGCCCTCCATTGACGAATCGTGATCTTTATCGCCCGTAGGCTGCATTATCATTTCGTCCGGACCCCTTTCTCTGTAGGAGAGTTTGAGTTTTTTCGGTTTGGGCAAATTAGCCACGAACTCGGTCAAGTCTTTTTTCATGGCGAACGCGTCCTCTCCGTCTGCGTAGTATTTCGCTTCCACGTCGCTTTTTTCGAATTTGAGAGTATGCATGTAGAGTGCTAACGCGGCTCGGTTACTCACGCGGACGTGCAGAGAAACGTATTTTGCCTGCAAAATAGTTGACGGGTAACTGATGCTGAAAAGTGATATTCAGATGCAGAGACGAAATCAGTACACATTTGCCTTTTTTCTAGGAGTCACAAGACCTGCATTTTAGTAAGCAGCTTCTTGAATAGATCTTGAGCAGGCATGGCCGAGGGTGCTTTGACCTTTCTTCAGTAATCAGCTTAACAAATTTAGAGGTGGGTCACACCAGACTCAGACAACTGAAACCAAGAAGGCCACATACATTTCCATGCGTGTCCGAATGAACTCAGACTGAACTTGATTATTGTAGGATTTCTTTCCAAATTCATTTGTACAATTGAGTAGTATATTCATATTGAAATGAACCCGAATATTTTCGGCTGACACTCGTCAGGGGTAATCGTCAGCAACTAGTGGAGAATTCAAAAGAACATCGTATATCAACAATCGTAGCACAAAATATGACGCCACCAGCATGAAATGTCGAATACGAGAGCGTTCAATGAACTATATTTAGATGATACACAAACTTTTTTTGTTGACAGTCTTGGCTGGTGTATTTTAATAAAATTCTACTCCAAGTCACACAAATGAAAGTGTGAACGACCTTTGTAATTCCAATTTATTCAGGAATAAAACAATACCTATAATTCTAATCTAATTCGGAAAGCAGTGGACTGAATCAATACTCTCATTGGATACACGACCGCCGGTATAATGCATATGACAAACATCAATATAGTTGTCAAGTTTTATTATGGCAACTGGAGAGGATTGATGATGATGCGTAATTAATAGGACAATCAGAACTTGTTGTTGTAGGAATGATATTGAATAGGGTTCCGAAAGAGCTGTTGTATAAAATCAGTGCTTGTTGTGGAGTTCAACATGCTACATCCTGATCATTTCTAAAATATATATAAATTGTGTGAAGGATGAGCATAATATGTTGACTGCAAGATCATTCGATTATTTGGAAATATAGCTCCTTACTCATTCTGCATCTTGAACAGATTTGTGTATAACTCAAAATCAAATTACCTTAAAACACTCGACCATAGCGCGGGACGCATGATCCATAAGTGTCCTAGCCAACCGTAAGCGGCGGTGGCTTCGTTTGACCGCCAACGAAGTGATGTGACCGTGCGGCTCTTCGTCTGGGTCCTCTTCCATTTTCGCCAGCACGTATCCCACCACTTGTTTCTTCTCGTCTTCGGCAACAAACGACAGCTGGGGCCACGTGAGTCCGTGATAGAAGTAATACTTCATTTGGTAATTTTCAGGGAGGCAAAGCAAATTGCAGTGCTGCATGTTCATTAAATCTGCAGGCGTCGCATTTCGGATATTCATTTTAACCGCTGATGTGGACCGCGGATATCGTGGAAAATTAACGGAATCTCAGGAATCACAACAGATCAGCGACTCGATTTCAGCTCACTAGTCACTACTGTGTGGCTAAATATTGCGGACGGATAAATAACGGCCTCCGGACACTGAGCTATATAAACACTGGAGTGCGCAACTAACCGTGACGGCCGAGAAAATTGAAAAACAGCTCTGGCTACCTACTTGCGCACTGGTGCTTATGGTGAACTATTGGGATTCTCCGTGTTTTTACGCTTTTCGTGGGATTTTCTTCTGGAATAAGTATGTTTTATCACAAAACTAACACAGACCATATTCATAAACTATAGTATACACTTTTTAGTAGGTATGTCAGCATTGAATGACGCCATGGACTGCATTCCCGACTTCCGTATGCATAGATGGATATAGAACGGCGAAGACTCCTGTCAAAATTCAATGGATACTGCATTACAACGGCATTCCGACGGACATATTTCAACGATTAGCCTCTGACAACATTAAACTCATGTGGAGGAGTCTTGACTAGCAGTGATGCTAATCGCAATTGGTGATATCGGCTCGCTAAGTACCGGAACACATGAAGCTTGCTCTCGATGTCTCAAAGAAGTTATTTAAACCTAAGCTGCTTCTGTCCTGTCCATGATTTTGTCATGGTTATTATACAGTCCTATGCACTATATGGTTCTATGCATCAGATATATATCAATGAGATCATTGTAATGTACAAGAGTTGTATTTTTGCGATCCGCAAATAAATAGTATGGTTCACGTGGGAAATTCATAACTCGTTGCCGGAGATATGCCAGTCTTTTGTGCCGCTGAAAGAAAAAATAATAATTAGTTTAAAAAAACAACAACTCTGATTGCAGGTTGAGTTGACTAAATCATCTTGTCATTCAATACCCTGTAAAACCAAAATATTAGAAACATAACAACACACTGAAAGCAGAAAGTAGAAAGCCACCCATCCTTTTTGCTGGACAAACTGTTTGTTTAAAACAGATTTGATGAAACATTCGCTGCAACAAACTGATTCGATTAAACTCAGAACATTAACTGCAACAAACTATTGCATTGAAATTTTTTTCAAAAATGAAGAGCCAACTGGTCATGTGTAGTGATCAAATTACAGTTATTGATGGCGGAACAAAATAAGCTTTGATAATACTTGACGGATGCGGTCTCCTGGTGGCAATTCATTGAACTCGGAACCCAAATGTTTAAATCTAATTTTGCAATATGTTTTGGAAATACTTTTTGTTAGGTACACAGCGTGATTGTCTTCAACAGCTGCTTCATGTATGTGGTCGTTGAGGTCTGAAAATAAAGGCATGGTAGAGACATTTTCTAAGACAGCGGTGGAAACTGCACTTATCATGCCCCTACAATGGGGCAGTTTGCCAGATGTTACTCGCAGCATCCGTTGGAAGCATTTTTCCGCTTCAAGACATATCTTGATAACAGAGAATGAAGGTCGAGTGAGACCGCCTCTGTTCTTGAATTCCAAAAGGCTATTGCTGCTCAGGGCGGAAGAACANAGTTTGTCTTTGCATTCTATGCAATGTAGTTTGTCCTTCAGAGACTTGGACACATAACCAGCAATATAATGGACAACTTGCTCTTTGTACTCTGACAACGAAATGTCCTGCGGAATCTGAACATAGTCATGATCACACTGAGCTGGTCTCAATTCATCCAAGCTGTACTTTCTAATCAAATTCGCATCAGTCAGAGTTACTCCATCGTTTAGCATTCGGTGATGGTCCATCAAATCAAGTATCGATGTCTCATCACGATGCTGGCAGTTACCGGCCGAAATCCGAATTCCCAGCTTCAAAAGCAACCGTTTATACGCTGCGGTAAATTGCAAACAGGTGGGATTGTTATTGAATCCACCAGCACCCCTGACAGCACAAAAAAATAGCTCCAGGTGATCTTGGCTGAATTTATACATCAGCAGGTACTTCACTTGTTGAGATGCAACCAAACTATCAAAAAGAGATTCGGTGCTAGCAATGCATATTAAAAATCCCAAAAATCCGGTTTTCCTTCGCGATTGCAGAACATATCGTCCAGTAAAGTCTTTTAAATTTGAAATATAACTTTTCATATCAGCNAGGAAAGGCTGCCAAAGATNCTGGTTGGAAACTTTCAGTGGNGCTTTGTATCCTTTACCAAAGGGGTTACGGGAGTTCAAAATATCAAAAAGGCGNTCAAAATTTCTGAGGAAAGCTACAGTAGCTTCACTNTCTTTNAATTTAGGAATTTTCAATACTTTATTGCAATAATCTATTGCATCAGCTACACCTGCTGCTGATAGTTTGTGCAGCCAGTGCAACCTTCATCTTTTGTTGCTTCCAATTAACATGAGCCACTGTGAATCTGTTAGAATTTTTGGCGAAAATCGATGATCGGGTGAATCATGGAAATGTACTCGGGTGTCATTACGTTTTGTGCTTTGGAAATTACATCGGCATATTCAGGATCCTCTTGCCATACTATTTCATGGTGATGTATTCCNNNGACAAATGCACGTAGAGAGAGAGAGATATGATATTCTTTCTCGCCTGCACCATCGAGATGCTTTGGCGACGGAGT
>ATSW01009387.1:0-10014 GCA_000444245.1 Botryllus schlosseri
GGTTCCACCGCTCCATTGCAGGGGATCTTTCCTTCAATGGTTTCACCATATATTGATATTAATATTGAAATTCTTCTGGCAATGCACCTGGAGCCTTCAGCAAATCATTAACAAATAGCTGAAGAGAATGTGCAAAACAACTCAAATTGTCCACGTCTGCAACTGCTCCACCATTCCCCTTGGGCCTTGACCATGACCAGCATTTCAACAAATCAACATTTTACGCTCTTTTGTCAGAATTGGCCAATGTCATCATGGAATCAAAAATTTTGGTATCAATTATTGGCTTTACTCCACGTTTGCTTGATTTTCTTGCCCTCTATGCTTGCATATTTCCTATCATGGTGGCCCCGCAGGCCTCAGTCAGACGACTTCATACATTACTGGAATAATTAGCTCTGTTGGTACCGAACCGNGATATGTTTCGACGCGACGCTTTTCTCTNTCATTACGAGGGTCAGTCCAGCATGATTGAAGTTCTCATTTCTCTTACTGATTGAAATCTTCTGCAGACAACTATCCATCCAGGATCCAGCTGCTCTCTGTCNTTGGTGATCGATTGATTACTGCAGGGGGATTCCCACGAAGTCAGNGGGGCATAACGGTGNTTAGTTATCTANAATATTTTTCAGATAGGNACGCCTACTGCCCTNTATGCAGNATGCACTATATGCAGCTTGGCCATTTATTTTTATAATTTACCNNCCTCACGTCTTCTATCGNCTTCTCTGACTCCCTGCCACCATGTTGTGACGTCACGAANANGGCCGATATTTTTTTACNTTCAATGGCCGATACCGATATTTCTCTCCNAGCGTGATATCGACTCGATATTCTCGGCGAGCCGATAATCGGTCGGGCTCTACTCATAACGCAACGCCGCGATTCTATCGCCCAGAGCGTCTAGCGTGGTCGTCAACTTAGGTGAGCTTACCCGCGGTGTATAGCCGTTAGCCATGTATACCTGGTTTCTAGTTATATTCAGTTAGTTCGTTCGTACTTGACTTAATATTTAAAACTTCAGACAGTTCAAAATGGTAGTATGTGAGATCTTGGATTCAGTGATCAAGGTATTCAGTGATAGATTTTATTTCTCCGTCAACCGGAACATTAACAACAAACAAATTGACCACTGTCCAGGTTCCAGCCTATGTAAAAATACGCAAAACATAATATGCAGTTCGCAGCTCTTACTATGTAAGCGTACAGACGGTGTAATATGGAGATGGCAGATATGCGATGATAGATGACGGCTCCATTGTTTTTATTCCGCAGTAATTGTACGGGTTTCAGAACAATTTAGGTTGCAGATATAATAATAGGCCTATACTGTACCGGTATTGCAAATTGAACAATGATGTAGGAATAAAGATTTCGAAGCAGAAGCATAGAGACAATTCGATGCAGTCGCCACAATACACCGATATTGCGAGATATCTTTGAGGAAACATTGGCGTACATGGGTATTCCAACTAGGGTCGTGGTCAATAAAAATTCCTCGATACTTCATTGATTTGCAGATGCACACTGCTTGATATGACATAATTCATTTGGTATTTGCATTCAGTTGCTTTAGGGTATCGGTACAAGGACGTTAGGCACGGGAGCTGTGCAGAGACAGGAATGATTTCTATATTTCACTTTTCAGAAACATAGAATTTGATACTGACCAAGTGAACATTGCCACTAAAATTATGCAATTGTGCATTAATAAGCTGCTGATTCGGCTCGTGCGTGATAACCCTTGTCTGTACGATACGAGTCTCAATTCATATAGAGACATGAAATGTAAAGAAAATGCGTGGAAGAGTATCAGTGAAAAATTACATGTACCAGGCAGACATGGGGTAATCGCGATTAGTAATCGTAATCGATTACGACGATTACAGCATTTTCAAGTAATCGTAATCGCAATCGATTACATTCGAAAAAATTCCGAAGTAATCGTAATCGTAATCGACTACTTCCCATATCTAATCGATTTCTTTGTGAAAGAACGATTACTTTTTATTTGTACAAGGCCTATGACATGAAATGAATATTCGAGAACAAGGAAGAGATGTTATACCAGTTACGTGATAGCACAAACGTCTGCTTTTCAAATGCCATTGCCCATTATTACGTCAGAGGTAGCCTATTAGCTTTGCTGGTCATTGCGTGCCACGGTAAATAGATATTCGATGTACGTACATTAGTGTGATTGTAAGAACAGCCGCTGTGCTGTTTATCAGCTTATCAACACGTCTCACACGCCATAGTACCCCGCAGCAGGATAATTAATCACCACTTTGCCTAGTTTAAAATAGTAACTTGTGCATTAATGCTTGGTTATGCTTAGTTAAACGCAGTTTGACCGTTGCTGATTGGCGAGCAGTAGGCCTATGTAGTACGTACGTTCACCGGAGAAAGATTTAAAATTTTGTACTCGTCAAATAAAACGAAGCATTAAACATCAACAGCTGCTGATACATATCATAACCGAGCCGGTTTTGCCGTTTCTCGTAACGGCAGCTTGCAGTACATATCTGTATTAAGTTCAAGGCAGAGTTTTATGTTCTCTGCATCTTATTCTCGTATGACTTTACTGCCGTCATAGCCATGGACTCATGTTAGCGTGGGATATACCTAGAATCAGAACCAAAACAACAATTCGTCCCCCAGTCCAAACGTTGGTCTTTGGCCCCCATAGGGTGGTATTTTCAAGTTGAAGACTGAATGTCGTCAATAACATTGGTAATAGCATTATATTATTATTAATTTTTAATCCTCTCTCTGCCCCCGATAGTCAGATTTACGTCTGGTATCTTGTTATAATTACTTTAGTGTATGTTGTTAATTCAAGGCCTCCGGTCTGTTATATAACCAAAAGATATTGTTGCATCCCAAACGTAGCAGACTAAAAGAAAAAACTTTTGTGAGACGCACACACAAATTGTCATGTCTTTAATGTTCTGTGGGTGCCCGGGAGTGGCATTTGCATTGTGGATTCAGATTGGAAGGACCAGACTATTAGTCACGACCACCCAGCGCGGCTATTGACAATGGGCACATACCCTAAGTTTCGGCCAAGGTCTTTCTTTAGTAGCACACTTCGTGAAGTCGCGTGTTGGTCGAAACTGCATGTCTTTTGGTGCGTCGTGGCACGGTATTGACTGGAACCTAAATGCCCATTACTATAAATTAGGGGTGCTTTCAGAACAAAATCAATTTAAAGCAAACATGTTTAAAAGAAGGCCCTTGTTTAAAACATGTTTTTTATTGATTCTTTTTTTAAGCAATGGCGTCACGAATGTGGATTGACATTGACAATTGAAAATATAGGGGAAATATAGCTCATTTGACGAAATATCTTTAATATAATTGTTGAACCGACTATTTTGAGGGGTTCCAACCCTCCTATATCAATGTATGTCGGCTACATCGGGTGGCAATTGTCCGTAGGCTCATACAACATGTTTTTTCGAAAGCATTTACACAAATATGGCATAATTTTACAACTTGAAAAAACACAATTTTCAAGTTATTTAAATCTCTCAAAAATACTCTATGATTTATGTAGGTTTACGAAATACTTTTGAGTCCCCTTCGAGCTCGCTCCCCGCCCTATTGGGAAATGTGGGATGGGCACTGGTCAGTCATGAACCTGGCAAGAATGCAAATCGTTGGGTACGATAAATCGTCCACTATAAAAATGGGCAATATGTACATTATGACGTAACAAGCAAATGACGCATCTTTTTAAAGGAAGTTTGTTATCTCATTAGGCGTTTTCAGCGCAATCCACATATTGTCTTCCAATAAAAATTCTAACATGCAAAATAAATGTAATCGTGAGTAATCGTGATTACTTTTCCAATGTAATCGTAATCGTAATCGACTACTTCCCGATTTTGCTGTAATCGTAATCGTAATCGCGTCATTCAGAAGTAATCGTAATCGCAATCGATTACATTCATGAAGTAATCACCCCATGTCTGGTACCAGGTAAGATATTTGACACTTCTTTGAAATTCCAAGCATATCAAATACTGCGCCCTCAGCCGTGTCCCCTTTGTCTCTCAGTCAATGTGTGTCATTGATTTTGGTTAGGGCATGCTTGGGCCAGAGTTACGAGAGACAGCGGTTATTCCGCAGTGTATATATTAAAGTATGTGTGCCAAATCATACTAACTACTTAATCACGCTACGGTATTCTAGTCGATTTATGTATGAAAAGATGGAAAAGTTTGAGAGATCGTCTCTCGAAAGAGAACAAAAAAGTCCAACAGTCCCATTCGAGCGGATCAAGTGCATCGAGCTCATCTACGTGGAACCTTTATCAGAATATGAGCTTCATATTGAAGCATCTTAGGCACAAAATGTGAGTGATATAATATTTGGTAATGCGATGCACCTCTCATCATTTTTAATTTGCAGAACTGTCGGACACTTCCACATAGAGAATAGTGATCTCTCTAACGACTCCAAGGATAATGAAATGTCAATTGAACCACACGACGAAGGTATGTATTAATCAGGGTTGTAGTAATACCTCGAGGTATTTTGATTGATTATTCGAGACTTGGGACGGCCAAGACATGCATTTGATTGTAATTCTTCAAATAATAGCAAAGTTACCTGAGTATTGGTATTTCGTCTGTCAGTACCGAGTACCGGTACTTGAAAAACAAATGGCCAGAACCGCGACCAAACACGACTGAAGGGAGATTTATGCTTTTTTAAGGCGTTTAACGCTGATTAGCTGAATATTAATCAACTTGAACAGCCCTGATCTATTCCAAACAAAAGAATCAATTTGATATGCTTGTTGTTAATTTGCAGAAGACGTCCTTGCAGATTTAGAGCACTTAGATGCATGACTGCAACAGTACGCTGTCAAGTACTCCATCTCCCCAACATTCATCTTCCAAAAGGAAACGGAAGCGATCAGATTGCGGTGAATTTCAAGTATGTGTAACATTTCTATTCACTGGTTACGATATAATCAAGAACGTATTCATTCATTTCAGGACAAAATGTTAAACAGAAATATTGAAAATCTTGTTGAGGTGACTGCAGCATTACAGAATGCCGAACCCAAACACAATGAATTTACAAATCTTGGGAGGCAAATTGCGGTTACTCTGCAATGTTTGCCAAGAGCCAAAGCGTACGAAGCAGCTAGTGTTTTCATGCAATATATTGCAGATCTGGTTGGTATCCAATTTTCCATATGAATGCAGCTGTTAAGTGCCTGTAGGTTTGCATGCATGACCGCTGTTTTTAGTCTGAAGTAGTAGGCCTAACTGAGAGGCCTATCTCTGTATCTCTAACTGTGGCACAATGATTTTCCTCTACAAAAGCAGGCAGATGAGTCTCCCAGAGACAGTATATCCAGTACACTGTGGAATCGGAAGTCTCCTGGTTCTGATAACATGGCAGAAGAAGAACATTTGGTAAGAATGAGGATATGTCGAGAACAATTGCGTTGCATAACTGAAGAACATCAAGAGAAAATGAAACTACTTGCTGTAAAGCAGGAGAGTGCTCAATTGAAGAAACCAATACCCACTCAAGTAGCTGCTACTGAACACTGAATGATATGTATCACCAGGGTTTTACCCGAGTCACAAGTCAATTTGACTTTTACGGTTTTGACTCAGCAAGTCAAGTCATTTTTCTCACACTTCAGAAGATGAAAGACATTTTATGGGCCTATTTTCCAAGTATTGGTCCTAATACATGTCAGTCATATAAAATATCGAGTCAATACACAAAGTGACTCAAGTCGATATATTTCCTATCCTAAATCCACTCGTACAACAGCCTGATTGGCAAATCTTTTTCCTCCCGACTGACGGAACACATAACCCATAGTGCCAGGTCACACCAAGTCNAAACTGCAATATCTTCCGCCAAATTCTAGCCTTTCTGTGACGTTAAGGAAATTATGATTTCATAATCTTGTTGCTTGATTAAGCATATGTATTTCTATTAGTTGTATTTCACAATAGATATGGAAAACTGAATGAGCATTTGTGTATCATATTGCCAGCCATTACATGCGGTGAAGTTTTACGGTTTACAGGTTTGGAAGTGGCATCCTGCCATTCTTCATGGATTTATCATCCAATATAACATTCAGTCGGACTACATTTGTATTATGCCACAAANTTCTCTCTGCCTGCAAATTATGAAAAAGGTTCTGTGATAGTATTCCGACAGTATTCCTTCTTTTTACTCAATGCAACCTGGTGGGCAAGCGCACTTGACAAAAGTGCCGAAAAACAGCGAGCAAGTATATATTCTGCGTCAAGTGAGAAAACTTATCAAAAAGATTGTATAACAGATCACATTGGAAGTTGTATATTGTATAATCGTGTGCAGATATCACAAAACCGAGGGCTACATAGTTAGTAAACTGTACAGTTCCTTTGCATTGTCATGTGACCAAGAATTCCGTTTCATAAAAAGCAATGTAATTAGGCCAGTGTTAAACAGCCCTCTTCCTCTCTTGATTATCAAAACAAAGTCAATGAATCGCAAAAGGCAGACTAGAGTAAATATATTCTACCAACGAAAAATTCATCTTTATATATACCAAGATTTCAAGCACACCAATTGCAGATTCCTAAGTTATTAATGCCAAGTCACATAATAACACCGGAATCCAGATATGTGAAACAGAGTATTAGAACAAATATAGCAGTAATAGAATTTAACCTCCCATTGTGCTACAAAGAAAGAGATAGACTTCTGGAAAGTCGACATAAACTGCAGTCATACATCCCAATTAAGAACGTAGAAGGAAAAATATGCAGTATCCAGTAGCGAAGACCATACGAGGCTGATATTCCACTGGACTGCATATATATTCGTGACTAATTGCAGTTTCGGGGGTTGCATCTCAGTCTTTACGTCAGAAGATCCTGAATCCCTCATTCACCCCTCCACACCGAAAGACGCCGTGAACTCTCTGAGTTGTTTCAAGTCATCGTCGCTGACCGTGGGTCGCACGTTTGAGATCGCCGCCAACATATCTTGCATGCAAACTTTGGGCTCGCTCATTTTTTCGCCAGGAACATCCAGCCACGACATCTCCATAGCTCCCGGCTCTCCAGGCGAGCACGGTGTCAACAGATCGTCCACAATTAAATCAGGATCATCCCGCGATGGACCACGTACTTTTTTGAAATGTGTAGCCTGCTGTATTTTCCTAATCGGATTCAGAAGCGCTTCCCTTACGACAATACTGATATCAGCTCCGGAATATCCTTTGGTGTGATCGGCCAGATATTTGTAGTCTTTATCGGAGATAACAGCCGGAGTATCGCCCATATGAAGTTTAAACATGCTTTGTCTGGCCGGTGCTTCCGGTAACGGGATGTAGATACGTTTTTCAAAACGACGCCTAATCGCCGAATCCAAAGTCCAAGGAATATTCGTAGCTCCGAGGACGAGGATATCAGTATTGTCGACCCCAACACCTTGCATTTGCACAAGGAATTCGGTCTTGATTCTACGAGCAGCTTCACTTTCGTTTTCACTTCTAGAACCGCACAGGGAATCGACTTCATCGATAAAAATGATTGCAGGCTTATTCTCACGCGCCAGTTGGAACAAGGCTTTGACTAGCTTTTCACTTTCGCCTAACCATTTCGACACTAAATCAGAGGATGATATCGATAAGAAAGTGGAATTGTTGGCTTCGGTGGCGACGGCTTTCGCAAGGTATGATTTTCCTGTTCCGGGAGGTCCGAACAGTAGAATTCCTCTCCACGGAGTGCGTTTCCCTTTGAAAAGATGAGGGAACTTGATAGGCATGATCACCGCTTCCTTCAAAGATTCTTTTGCTTGTTCCAAACCGGCTACGTCAGTCCAGCTGATATTTGGTTTNTCAACGACAATAGCCCCATGTAGTTGATTCTGGAATTTTTTACTCTCGCCCTTATCTTCATCATCTGAGTTATTTCCGCCTTCGGCTTTTTCAGGTTTACGTTTATTTCCACTTTTGCCCGCTTTGGCGTTTGCAAGATGTTCTTTCAGTTTTTCAGCTCTTTCTAAGTACTGCGTGCACTTGGCACGGATCGTTTGCTTGGCTTTGTCGTTGGGAGATTCGTACTTGATGACGTGGAGGAAATAGCCTACGGCGGATTCGTACAGTCTGAGGGCCTCCTCGTAGTTTTCATTGCGATCCTCGACGGTGGCTTTCTGCACAAGGTCGATGGCCTTCTCCAATGTTCCTCCTCCAGACATGGAATTTGTTGCTCAGCACGAGTCAGAAGAAGTGTTCCTAATATCACCTGATATGTCACGAAAAGAAATTGCACTTTAGGATTTCACTCGTAATAGAATATTAATCCCAATATATCGTCGATGTACAGTCGAAGTAGTTATGTACATTTCACACATTTTAAGAAAATTAACTTTATGTAAAGTTTTCATATTCTTTCGGCTATCATCTTGTCCATGGTTAACTTTGAAACAATGCGGGCGAAAAAACATGAAAATTTCACGAAGACTTGATTTTGTCATCAATTTGAAAAATGGATCTTGAAATTTGAACCAAGCAGATATTTCTTCACATTCTTTGAAACTATTTGATTAAAAATCAAAAAAATCGAGTTCAGTTCATCTCACAAACATGAGAATAGCAGATTTCTGCACACCAAGCTTGGCTCATTTCGCAAAATTCATTTCTTTAGTGGCATTTTCGGTATGATCAGATTAGAATGAAAATTTCAGACCACAGAAATTTCCTTCAAATTAGATAAGAATCAACTAGACATTCAGAATTATCTTGTAGTCCACGTCCGGTTCAAGGCAGTGTCTTCGCTTTGCCGCATTCCTAGGCTACGCGCACCACTATCAGAAAATTACCAAAAATATCCTGTTTCGTGGTCCGGGTAGGATCTAATATTTAAACCAGTGATTCAGGTAAGTATGACATTCTTGAACCCGTTGAACTCATCATCCCGCCACCGTAAATGGCGGGTATTGTTCCGACTTCATGTTTTGTACTGTCGAGGCGACTCAAGTCGAGAATTGTATTTATTCCATATTTCATCATATCTTTTCCCATTAATCATGGGCGAATGAAATACTTTGAATCAAAAAATTTAAACCAGTGATTCGGGGACGTATGAAATTCTCGCTTCCTTGGTTGTTCCCATGATGTTATGACTATAATGCACATTGATTGTAAAGGCTGATATGAATCCATTGTGCCCAACCCGGACCCGGGTAAGCCAAAGCTGAGCTTACCCTAACCCAAACCATATAGTTCGAACAATGCCCAAGCTGGCTTCAATTCTATCTATAACCCTAACTCAAATTATCATCCAAACTATTGGTTAACAAAGATTGTCTTGAAATTTGAAATATCCAAGGAAGTAAGCGTAAATAAATTGTTTTTATATTTGTCATTACTTTAACATACACATGCTCAGTTTTCATGTTCACTGTATTATAACATTATCCTGCACTACTAAATAACTATTGTTAACATCCTTGTCCTTACGACAAAAGGACAGGCAATATACGCCCGGATTCCACATATACTACAGACTTCCCGAATCGCTATAAGCCGTAAATGACAATATTCACTGCTGTCATCTGGGCCGAATACTTGTATGAAATTTCCAAAGCGGAAAAAAGATATGACCTACCATTACCATTTTTATTGATTTACCTCCGGGAGGATGAGTTAATACCTTTTCTGGATTCAATAGTGGTATAAATTACATACCAATATGAGATAGCTTATCTCCAGCTGCATAAGTACCAGTAAATGTCCACCAAAATTTCTGTGATGTGATCGCATTCGCAACAATACACCATTGCTTCGATCAATTTGACCCTGTCAATATATCTTATCGGTAGGGTAACTTATACTTTGTTCCGGAAGATAAGTTATACCTTTTCTGAATCTAATAGTCATCTATTTCACACCCACACTAGAGACAACTCATTTCAAGGTACACAAGTTACTCTAAAATCCACCTAAATATGTCGTATTATCGCTACAGAGGCCAA
>ATSW01009388.1:0-11532 GCA_000444245.1 Botryllus schlosseri
GTCCTTCCCTTTTTAGCTGTTGACAAAGCCGCAAGCACTCGTTGGATTCCATACGCTTCAAATTCTTTTCAACGCCGCTTGCTCTGGAGACGAAATCATTTACAACCAGGCTGACATCGGCGATCTTCCTGAAGACTGTTTCGCAGTGAGTCGGTCATGTGTTTTTTCGATGCTAGACTAGTAGGCTACTTCTTATTTATTCCTATATCCAATCATGAACTGGATAATTCTATCCGGATCTTATAAATGTTACTGCCATTTGGTTTAACACATATTTTCACAAACACATATTTGAAAAGACTTTTGGATTGTATAACGTCAGTATACAATTGTATAATATATTCATACTGGAATAAACTCAGATATGTTCTACTGACTTTTGTCAGGATTATTCGTCAGATTCGTTGGCAACTATATTCTGCCAATCTGCAATGACGTTCAGTTCAATTGTATCCACTCTCTATCTGTTGTGTTATAATTCCATCCGAAACATGTGATGTGATAATCTGGCTTAGAAGATATTTTTTCTTTTGATCTCCAGTCATGCAGCATTAGGAGATGCCTAAACGAAATCCATTTCAATTGTTGTTCGACTCAAAGTTTGATTTCTTGAAATGATACCGACATCTCCCGTAGATCCTTCTTTTATCTTATTTTATAATCGGTGTCGTGCAGGTCAACAGTGAAAATTCAGCACTGCTTCACGATCAGGAACTTATCCAAACATTTCTGATAGATTGGAAGATTTGGCATAAAGCAGTCAAATCTAACACAGGAGAGGGTGAGTGATGAAATTTGTCGTTTTTCTTTGTTGTTCCATGCTCTGATGCCCCAGTAAGGTCTGTTCAGTTGGTTCCCTTCTGAATTTACTATTTTCAATATACCAACAAGGTCCGACCAAAATTTCCAAAATGCTACTATATGTCTGCGATTCAGAAACCGTACTTGGTCGTTTCGATATTTACCTATCTATTCTTTGTGCACCACATCGCACATTGTGTGTCTTGACCGGGTAAAAGTAATAGAACCATGCTCATAACATTGGATTCCATAATTTTTATAATACTTTGAACTTGCTTATCACATTTGCTCCCGGCACACCGGTTGAGAACCACGGAATTAGTCCGTATTTACTTACTTGACTGAAGTGACTTTTTCAGACGGAGGTGACAAATTTGAAGTGTGGAGCTTGCTATTCGATGGACTTCTCAACCTGGTTGGTGTGGATCACCCTCATCAGTGGCTTAATTCCAAATCATTGATGCAAGCCGGAGTGATCGAAAAGATATTGAACGGCGAGTTCAATTGTTGGCTTCATCGCGAGTTTTTATGTATTACATCAGCATGGATGTATAAAATTTCCTATTGAATTACTTCCCCCATACTGCCTTGATTCCGTATTCCCGATAGCGCTAACCGCTAGAGCTTGATATGCTTCATGCTGGCAAATTTAAAAAATAAATTAAGCGTTGGGTGCTCACATGCAAGTGAAACATGTATTGGTCCTTTGGAATTTATGTGATTATAATGTACTTTACTCGTCCAGCTCCGTTTGCCGTGCATATTAAAAAAACTATTTCCAAAGTAAATTTTCTCTGAAGGCAGATGCACCGCACCGTGCCTAGCCTCGAAATTCCGGTTTGCCAAACAATATTTGTCTTTTATGTGAGTGGTTTATAGATACTCTTTGATGTACAGAACGTCAATGTAAAATCGAACAGTATATTGATATTGAAATCAACCGAATATGGTGAACTGTAACAGGGCGAGGTAATCGTAAGCACTCGGCAAATAGTGAAGAATTCAAAATATATTTGTATATCAACAGCTGTATCACCTATTTTCATGCATGTGACGTCATATTTGATTACACAACTGTTGTTATACAGAGATCTTTTGCATTCTCCACTAGTTGCTGACGATTACCCCGGAAAAGTGTCAGCAGAATTCGGTTTTTAATTCATATCAATAAACTATCCTACAGTATATTGAATGATTTATGTATGTAGCTAATATAGTGCCTTTGTTTTAGGATTGCAGCAATTGGCAATCGATAACAGCTCACCTTTTCCGAGCGAAATTGTCACGTCGAAAATGGTTGACTTGTTTCGAATACTGATCGGATCGCCACCTGACGTCGAGATTTTGGACAAAATCTGCGATTTTCTCGTCGCTATCCACCCACCCGCAAGTATGAGCCTTTAGTGACCTGTTTGTTCGCTTGGGACTAGTTTAGTTGTTAGTTTTTCAATAGGTGGATGGTGGTACTAAACTATATTGTTCATTGAAAGTTGATCAAGTGAATCGTTGAATGCTAGGCTTGGTTATAGAACAGGGTTGTAACCAAATGCGAAAGTTCCATGTCAAAAGTAAATTTTACTTTCATTGTTTCGTCTTGAGTCCAAGTCATAGCAGCGTTCACTGTTCGTTATCGAGTTCAATTGAGGCTCAACACACTTATTTGAAACTCTTTGAGTGATAGCTAAGTATTCAAATTCAAAATATACTAATTTTTCTTACTCTTNACATATTTATTTGAACAGGCACACNATGCTTCNCCCTTTCACCCGTTGATTTTTATTTTCAGGTACATTTGTGTATCACTCCCCGTCTAGCTTTTATTTCAATCTACGTTCGCTGAAAGTGTCGCGACACGCCAGCGTATCTGCTCCCATCTNGGAGCAGTCTATTTCTTCTAATTCCGTTGGTACGCCTAAGGTGTCATCTGATTCTCAACCAGTNTTTGNGAATTCCACNGAAGGGGCCGTTCAAGACGTGAAGGACGAAAGTACNGGTGAGCGCGACGTTAATTGGAACCANGTTNAACTGCTGACAAATATACCCTTATTTCCTCGTTTGCCAAGCGGTGTCTCTCGGTTNCAGCTTTNAATTTTNTGTCAAAACAGACAATAACATGTTAACATACNCAAATGACAATGAAATTTTGTATGTACTCATCATGGAATAGGATTTGGAATCAATTTTTTTGCGAAAATGAGCTGTTTTTCTTCAGCAAAACGATTGCTTGATTTATGGTTTCCAAATGGATTTGCTATACCCACATATATTTGTTTACAGTATATATTGAGAAGTATTGAACTCAAGACAATGTGCTCATGAAATGCGGCAGTATTTCTTGTTTATGAGTTGATTTGAAACCAATCAAAGCATTTCTTTGAAAAATAGCAGCGCAATTATGATGTGGACATTACCCACTCATCGGCAATGCCACGATTGGTTTCATGGAATTGAACTTGTACGTGAATAGAAAGTTATTGCACTGGTTTAACTGATTTTACTTGATTAACCGCTAATGTGGTGTCGTCTTAATAATGTATGTTGCTGTCTATTGCAGTGGGATCTCAACGTCATGGTCTCTCCAATTCTGAAAATGGAATCAAAGCCGGTGGAGAGAAACCTTCAGTGTGAGTTGTATTATTGCTTGTTGTAAAATGAGTAGTCCCAGTTCTAGTTCTAGGTATAATGTATTTAGAATCGGCATTGAATCGATCAAGTATGCCCACTCGATTCTGTCTAGCGATAATTTCTGAGAACTACAATACACGTTTCTACATTTTAGTGTCGAATCGCAAGTGGTAATGGATGGGACCATTGTGGATGAAGTCGAATCAAGCAAATCGGAGAGTATAGTTTATAGTTCGTGGGAAGACGTCTCTCGCAATCGCAAGTAACCATCACTTCTGGCAATACCACGAAAATCTCGCAGCGCGAAAATCGTAGCAACGATGACGTAGACGCCGGGGTGGGTACCATTATTGCATGTATGTTCATTACGGCTGTTCAAAAATAACTTTCGTTTTTCAAATTTTACCGGCTACTTGACAAAATTGTTTGGTTACTGGTACCTGAAAAAAAAAACTGCACACCAATTTTGGCTCATTCCAACCCATTTTAATTTTGGGTTGATTTAATAAATTTGAAAAAAATAGTATTTACAGTCGCAAATTCTTCAAATCCTTATGATAGATCCACCCATCATAAATACTATGATTGGTAATCCTAAAATTTTAACATTAATAACTTGGATTTTATTCAATTCAGTACCAATACTGCTATCTAAATCTATACTTTATTGTATGGTAACTGGCATATGTTTATGACAATAGAGATGTTCATAGGAGCAAGATAATATGATCCTTGTTGTATTGCCGTTTGTACATAGATTTATCACGATTGATCTATTGGAATTTAGAACACCATCTGTTCTCAAAATATCACTCCTCTCCCCTCTTTTCTCTTGACTGGCTACGTGCGACCCGTGATTTTTTATCTACTTAAATACTTAAGATACTTTTCATATACTACTTTTACCTGTAACTGAGTAGAAATTTATGCCGTTTCCTAGACTTCTATTTGACTACGCGACTATCGGCTACAGCTGATTTCTTTGACCACATCTGTACGAAGTACAAAGATGAACATCTTGAAGAAATGTTTCATCCAATCCGTCTCTTTTTACAGATGTCCTCTTGTCAGCGTCTTCCTGAAAATCAGTCTTCCATCGACGCCAATTTCGAGGAGGAATTATCGTACGTGGTCTCCGAGTTTGTCAAGCTGCTTTTCATGGCGGTGATGACGATGCCGGACATGGACGCGTTCGAATTGACGGCGGGGCACTTGTGCTCGAAATGTCTCATCGTCGGAATGCATCACGACTCCAGCAGAGTACGAACTGAGATGATCAAACTGCTGTCCGCTTACTTTTCAAGGTGAGGTGCTCGATGTGCTATTCAGCTAGTAGCAAGTAATGCAAAACTTACAAAATCTAAATGTGATAAATAGTACACGGTGCTGAACTTTAAAATGACTACTCATCACAACGTATAATACTAGTCAAGAAGAACAGAGTTATCCAACAAATGTTTGCCAATGGCAGGATATATGGCTGCTCTGAATCAACCTTCTCTGGAGTTTTCAATTGCAATAATTTGTCGATTGTCCAATAAAGTTATCTTTAATTTGGTTTACCGCGATTGGCTTTTGATAACTATAAATTGAAGCGTGTTTACTTTGAAATTTTATATATAATTGGTATTTAGGATACGGATTCGTGATCTTGTAATAACAGGTGCAGTAAAAAATCGCAAGACGAATTCCTGCAAGAAAAGGGCTTCCACCTTGTCGCGAATCAGATTCATCAGCACGTCGCGACCCGACCGGTTGTAGACGCGTGTCTGTATTTCCTACTCGGGCAACCCACTTCTTCACAAGACGCGCTGCCTTTTGACGGCTCTACCGCGGACTCTGGGATGATGCCTGCCCCGGATACGTTCTCCAATCATGCCGTGATATTGCTGCTCGCTACGCTGACTCAGACTACCCACGATGCGGAATTGTGTAGAGATGTTGTGGCGAGACTGGTGTGTTGTTTGTTGCCTATGTCCAATAGGGGTGTTTACAAATGACCGTTTTTCTCAAATTGTACTGGTTACTTGATAAAGTAGTTAGGTTACCTAATTTAAGCCTACACACCAAATTTGGTTCAATTCCAGCCAGTAGCCGCATTGCTACAAGAGAAGAAAGTTTCTATTTATTATATAAAAATGAATAAACAAAAACTTTCAACATTTTCTGTTAACCCGATGAGATTGTTCGGTTGTCCATAGGAACGATGTTCACCAAATTTGGCTCAATTCCAACCAGTGTAAGCGGAGTTATTGCCGTCGAAAAATTTGGATTAGCAATAAAATAGTATTTACGGTGACCGATTCTTTAATTATTTATTATAGGTGTGCCCACCGTAAATACTATTTTATTCAAATCCAAATTTTTGGACTGCAATAACTCCGCTTCCACTGGTTGGAATGGAACCAAATTTGGTGAACATCGTTTCTATTGACAACCTAACACTTTCATCGGGTGAACAGAAAATTTTGAAATTTTTGTTTAGGTATTTTTATATAATAAATGGAAACGTTGTTGGTGTGTAGGCTTAGATTGGGTAATCTAACAATTTTATCAAGTAGCCAGTACAATTTGAGAAATATAGTCATTTTGAACACCCCTAATGTCCAATTGTCCATGTATTCGTCATATAAGCAGATAGGGTAAAAGTGGTCTCTGTTGCCACTTCGGTTGAATTGAATACTATATTCATGTAGAAAGGAGCCCGAATATTTTCAGCTGACACTCGTCCTGAGTAGTCATTACCAACCGGTAGAGAATTAGAACTTCATGTATCAACCGTCGTATCACCAGATATGACGTCAACGGCAATTTAAATATCAACATCTTAGATAACTTCTTTCAACATTCTTTCTTCAGCAAGAGCTATTTGAAAACGTGGGCCCAGCTGCCGACGTGATGCTCGACAACGGACTGACGCTGGCCCTGTGCAATTTGTTATTGGACGTCTTGAGCCCATCTTGGACATTGTCCGATAATGAAAGAAAGGTAATAATGCTGTCTGGTTACGATGGATTCTTGTTTTCACTTTGATTTTTTTAGATTGTGCTCGACGAGATCCAGCATTTCATGACTTGCATTGCGGTGAAGGCCTGCGTCACTGCCGGAACTGCTCACTTTCAGGTATTGAATTGTTATCAAATTCATTTAATTTAACAAATTGTATCAACTGGGCGCAAGCCTATTCAGCTGCACTCTGAATTAGTATAAGTACGTGATCGACTGCGTTAGAGTCTGGGGTAGTCAGCAGTAAATTACTGCCAATTTCAGAGCTCTCAAATAGGTTTTGCCGGCTTACATTACTGAAATAGACTCTTGGACGTACATAACTTCAATATACAATTGAATAATATATTCGTATTGAACCAAACAAGAATATTTTCGGCTGACACTCGTCAGGTGTGAATTAACGGATGCAATTGTTGGTGTTCAATTTTCTTTTGCGATATGCTATTTGCTGACTATCGACCCTCACATATCTCAGTCGCTAATATTTAGGTTTATTTAAATAATAATATAATATTCACTACACTGCTTACTGGACAGGTTATCCTTTTATGCTATTTTCTTTTAACTTGGCATGTATTTTTTTGGCGAAAATACTCATTTTTAGAAAATAATATTAATAATAGGAAACAGTTTTGGGATATGTTAGCGTCACCAAATATCCTTTTCGGAACTTGTTACTTGAATACTTTTCAGACTTCAATATTCAACTTCCGCAACGAATAGTTATGTAATGCTGTGAAAATCATAATTCCAATTTAGTAGCAATGATAACTACTCTGATTGCAGTCGTATGAACTGTACGTTATGACCTTGAATTTTCACAAACTATTTTGGAAATGAATGGAAAAGATTGAAAAATTATATGAAATTGACTAAAATTTCTCTTTTATTAGCAGCATTGACTGCATATGACATCAAACTATGATGATATGGTTTTTGTCAAAATAATACCTTGAGAGATTTGACCTGACACGTGTCAAGAGAAGTAGGTTGCAGCTCCTTTCTCCTATGACCTGTTATGGCTTGAAAATGAGATTGTGTCCATTACAATGGCCTGTCGAGTGTTTTTTAAATATTTATGTTGTCCTGTGAAGGAATTTCGTGTAGCTGAATATTTTAATCGAGTAATGATGAATAATTGAACATTTTTTCTGTGAACTCGTGTTGCATATTCTGGACTTCATTTGCATACATGCAGTAACACAGTAGTAGTATTGTGGTCTTGATGATAGCTTCATTGAAACACATGTTGGTCATCAACAGCATTGGACTTTATCTTTAATTCAATTCCTTTCCCTTTCAAATCCACTGGACTTCTGTTGCAAACAATTTTGTTTTGAATCTAGGATGGTTTCTAGGGCTTTATCTTTATTTGGGATAAACCTTTAAACCTGTTGTAAAAGGTCATGTTGACCCATTATGCTCGGCAGTTTGTTGTGTTTTATTTCAATCAAATATAATCCTGCCGTTGAATAACGACAGTACAACAGCAAAGTCTATTGAAAAAATTATAAATTTTGTTTAAAAAAGTGTCACACGAACATTGCGATTAGACATTTCACAAAGATAGTACAAGATGTATATCGCTGTTTTTCGTAGCGTTTTACATTGTGTTCGTTTTTTTGGTTAAATTGCTAATTACAATGTTGCTGTGACTTTTTATTTTCATAAAATTTACTTCTTTCGATAGAATTGGTGTCAAAAATAGCAATATCTCCTGATTCCAGGAAGTTAAAAAGAGCCTACTGTACCTAAGTCGATGGCGAGATTAGATTTCATTTGACGAAAAACAGAATCAGCTTCACCGCACAGCAGCGCAAACTGATTAGCGTCTTTAATCAACAAGTTTCCAAGGTTTATCAACCATCGATGTCGTTTCTGAAAATTTCTCCTGTAATTAGGTTGCTGAAGATCTCTTCACTTTACTGCACCGAGTGGAAAACGAATTCATTCAATACCCGAGTGAAATTTCCCGCAAATCCGCGGAAACGGTGAAAGCCATCACAATCGATATATTATTAACGGTAAGACGGCTTAGCCAATCCTTTTGAATTCTCCTCTCGTGATCTTGGGGTTGTTGTGCAGGTCATGGAGTCTATGCAAAAGAGCTCGGGAGGAAAGAGTCTATTAGTTGCGAAGAGATCACTTAATGACGCGCCAGCTTTGATTTCCGAAAATGGAGCCACTGGGTGAGATTGGCAGCGATGGAATCCGATCGCAAATTAATGTGGACACTTAATGACGGTGTTGTTGAATGTGAATTGATATATTATGCCTCTGTTTATTGATTTCATATTGCTTTGACTAGTATGTTGCCATGACTGCTGTTTTTGTTATGTATTTGTGTATATTTTTGTTCTTTGTCATACAATTGCAGACTGTCCACTGTCATATTATATAAATTGATGCACTGTCATGAAGGTGACGAGTAACAAGGCCTTTCCAGGGTTGTAACCAAGTCACAAAGTTCCGAGTCACAAGTCATTCTCACTTTTATGGTTTTGACTCGAGTCAAGTCGAGTCATTTTCCATTCACCCCCGAGTCAAGTCCGAGTCCAAGTCATTGTGTTGACTGCTCAGTTTCCAGGTAAAGTATTTCTAAACCCACTCTTATAACTCTGTTCGGTGATATCGAATGGATCTCATTTATAATATACTAATTTTCCTCACTTTTAACAGTTTCTGGTCTCATTTTCAAGTACCAGTACCTATAGACGTAAACCCAATAGGGTGGTTACTTTAGTGTTCTTCGAAATTACAACGAAATGTCGGTCTTGGCCGTCTGAGTCTCGAGTCAATACACAGATACACAAATTTAATGTTTGACAAAGCAATAAGCTAGCTTAAGGCCCATTTCCAAAACGTCATAGCATTTACTTGAACAGCTACACAGCTATTGCTAAGACGTGAAATCAGCTAGCAAGGCTGCACCTGGACACCTGTAATCTTTATGAAATATATCAATATTCCCACTCTAACCATCCACTGATTATAGTTCTCTGACTTCCTAGTTCCTACTGACCTGTTGTGATGCCGATACAGATATTTTTTTAAGTTTGATATCGACTCCATGATACCTAAATACGGTAGTTAAGTCAGGCTGTAGTTCAAACTCATATATATAATAGCAATGGTTTTTCATCACTGTCTAAGTCACATTACTTCCGGACCATTCGAATTGAAATGAGATGTGGATGTTTATATGTGAACAAGAAGTACTTTCTGCAATACTGAGCTGTCTTAAAAACAATTTTGCTAAGCATAATATCAAATAACTCATTTCACATCATTCTAACACATTTCAACATAAATTGTAGTCTACTCCGGTCATAAGTATTTTCGGATGTCACCTGTTCGGCTGTGCTTCACCCACCGTTTAAGAACAGTAAATCTTCTGCAAGCCTGTATAAATAGATCATGTTTTCATCTGCAGTAAGCAGATTATGTTCTTTCTGTATCACAGCAAGGAGAACATTACAGTCAACGGACATATGCGACGGGCGTCGGGTGATGTAATGACCCATTATCAGAAGACTGCCATGAGTCGGAGGTCTATCTCCACGGCATCGGGCTTGCCCGGCTCCTCAGAGTAGGTTCAGACAATTTCAGATGTCAGCTGTTGTTGGTATTTTAGAATCTTAGCTTTTTTATATCTTAGCTCAGCTTGTGGCTGTTTTTGTTACTACTTCACTTGTTGTGATATTTCTCATAAACCAGTCCTCGTTTGAGCCTTGTCATGATAGCAGACTTTATTTCCATATGTGGCACAAGTCAGGTTGGATTATCTCATTGCAGGTCGTTTCGATCTCATCGAGGGCACTTGCGCACCCGTTCCTACAAAGGAAGCCAAAGACGAAGAATCAACGAAGCAGAAACAGCTCGCAGATTGCAGCGAATCATTATCATCGCAGTGGACAGACTGGTCTATGGTGACGATCCTGACATCTCACTGCCGAGGTAGAGTTTTTTACCATTGAATAATATATCCATATTAAGATGAACCCGAATATTTTTAGCTGACACTCTTCAGGGTAATTGTCAGCAACTAGTAGAGAATTGGAAAGAGCATTGTATATCAACAATTGTATCACCAAATATGGCGTCTCCATTACAAAAATTTGAATAATTGGGTCGAGTAGATGGCTTAAGCTCAATATACCATTTTTTTTGTTATAGATGAAGTCCTTCTCTTGGCAAAAGCTAGTTTTTTTTCATTCATATGTCTCCGTGTCAAGTTTGAACAAAATTTGCAAACCTACTATTTCGCCAATTATTTCTTGAAATCATACTATACAATTGTTCACCTGAAGTACCCATCCATTTAGAAATTTATTTTTTGTAAATGCCTCGTTCTGTGGCTTTGATGGTTAGGAGTTGTCAAATTTTAGCAAATATTCATTTTAGAACGTGCGTTTGCAGTAGACCTTCTCTTTTTCCCAGTTACGATAATGCGGAGGCTCGATTTTTCAACACTCTGCTCAATTGGATCGAGCTGATTTTGCCGTCAAACTCTTATAACGGGACGAGACGTGGCTCTAGGTATGGGAACCTTACCAACGCGCCAGATTCTGGCAGAGTATGGAAGCGAATACTCAGTATATCCAGAGATAGCATTGTCGACCAGGTTTTATTCACATTTCTATTGATTTGATTCACATTTCTGCGACTTTTCATGTGCCTCCATTGAAATTCAGATTTTGAGACTCATTATTTACTTCCTGTCGCCGTGTCAGAGGGAATTGAACATCAAAATCCTTCCGTTGTCAATTTCTCAAAGGCAAACAGCTGAACGTGTAATGGCGACGTTGCTACCAAAAAAAGTTTTTAAAAAGGTGTGGATACGGTCGTAATATTACATAACAAACGTTAACCATCACATGTTCTGTTATCAATAAATAAATACATGTATGAAAACGACACAGGACATTAGAACATCTTGAAATATTTCACTAATGTTCTGTGTTGTTGTTTTTGGTTATTTATAACCTAGTATGTACTGCTTCACACCGTTTGTTATGTATCATTACTACAATCAATATAAATATAAATGATAATCTGCTGTCACTAAGTAAATTTTCTGCTCCATGAATTTGTGAG
>ATSW01009389.1:0-12862 GCA_000444245.1 Botryllus schlosseri
TTGAAAACGTGTAGGATCACAAAATTTCAAGATAAATACACCATGGCCGTGGGCCTATTCAAGAAATGTTGTTCAGTGCCCAAACTCAGATTTGCATAACAATTTGACGAGTCGAAATATTACGAGTTTGTGTCGCAGGATTTTACTAATCTGACGTAATTTTGAAATGGGTCTCCTTCAATACGTGTTGGGATCCATTTCTCCAGATGATTCGACAAAATTGAGCTGAGGAAACTTGACATTGTTTTGAATCAAATATTAGTTTTTTTTTTCTTATTTCTACTCATGATACAAGCTTGCAATACCAGCTGCCTTGCTGTCTTGTCCGGTAAATTCACTGTGGCTTGTGTATGCAGTTTGTCACTTCGGACGAATTAACTCTGTGCTTGTTACTTTTAATGCAATAATTACTTTGTACAGCCTATTATCTGCCTTTAGTCATCTGTCTCTCTTGCTCATTATTTATTATTGCTTCATTATGTCATTATGAACTTTGATAAGTAGCAGTACGCAGACTGTAATATTGAGTATTGGTTAATCTGTACTCATGGACTGATGATATCTATTTAATTGCACAAGAAATATGGCTAATTTCGATACATTATTGCACACTTCAAAGTGCGGTACTTTCTTGTATTCAAAGGAAATGATCAGATATTGTCTGGTATCCCACTCCACTGCAAAGGTTTAGAAGAAAAGCACTTGCAAGATTTGAAAGTCCTGATAGTTCGGACGTTAGTGGCAGTTTGTCACATTTGCGTTGACAATACCGCGGACTTTAAGGTTTGGACATTTTATTTGACTTTCTTTCAAAATTCAATGGGTTCACTTTTGCTGTAGGTTTTCAAAAGTGAGAATGTGTCTAATCTGCAGAACACCGTTGAATGTATATTAAAGGCATATGGATGTCAAAGAGGCGAAGGTATGTTGTCATGTTAGTTTTAAAGTACAGGTACTGTAGCCTAACTGTAATTGGATCATTTCCAGCAGATTTCTACATCGGCTTTTGATGGTTTCATTCAAACCCAGAACACATAACACTGTTCTCATGTATAGTAGCATAAGTTCGATTCATTCATAAAGTTTAGTCCATCACATGAATATGAGAAGCATTTTTTTACACACAATGCTTACCGAATTACGAAATTCATCGGGTATAATCGCAGCAAACAAGTTACATTATTATCTGTGTGAAATTTCGTATATGTTTAGATTTTTAACTCCTTGCCAACTGCTGCCAAGGCCAGGTTCAATCTCCGATTCAAATATAATAATTACTGATCTACAAAGGATTTGACTTAATATCAATTATATGGAAGTGTAGCTAATCTTTTCCCCTGTTGTCCAACTAAACCAAGCAAACAAATATCTGTAGGATAATCCCGCTTGTGCGAAAACTTATCGAGTTGACAGATTGCGTGTCGTTGGTAGGGGTCGTTCGCACTTTCATTAGTGTGCCTTGTAGTCGACTTTTATCAAAATACACCAGCCAGGGCTGGGTCAACAGAAGGAGATTGTGTACCATTTAAAAATAGTACATTGAATGCTCTCTTATTTGAGATTTCATGCTGGTGACGTCATATTTTGTGATACGATTGTCTGTTTGTTGATATACGAAGTTCTTTCCAATTCTCTACTAGTTGCTGACGGTTACGACTGATGAGTGTCAGCCGAAATATTCGGGTTCATTACAATATGAATATACTGTTCAACTGATTTTTTTTGATTTATCGGGATTTTGTTACAGTAATGAAAGTCTTGAATTGTGAGATATCCGTGTAGAGTGGTGGTACCCGTAAACCGGGGTAACTTTGGACAACTTTCAACAATTCTGCTTTGTATCTTGGAAAGGCTAGGGTGTAGGGAATGCAAGTTTTGTGTTTTTCAAGGGTCATGGAGCAAAGATTAGAATTACCTAATTCAAAATCTTCATGGTCATAAATAAGTAGCCTACCTTATTTTTGTAAATTATCCGTGTCCAAAGTTACCCAGGCTGCATGTGGTCATAAGTAATACAGTTGACGATACACTTTGACACAGATGAAGCAGCCACTTTCTAGAGCTCTAAATGTCACATTTTTCACTGTCCAAAGTTACCCCGTTTTGATAAAATTTGACGGGGTAACTTTGGACATCATATTTTCTTGTATTGATTTAAGGGTAAGCCCACTGAGATTTTTGCCGTGGATTAAGACTACTCAGAGGTATCTGCTGCCAAGTTTTGAACCTATTAATCACATGCCATCCATGTTTGGTTGTAAGAAGTTTGTTGGCCATCAATTTTGATGAAATTGACCCCCGCCATTAATTTATCAATGTTGGGTCAATTTTATCTGGTAGTGAAATGATCAAATGATTTTATCGAGACTACTTGTGGTACTGTTGCCTCATGAAAAAGAATTGGACATCCATCGGCAACCCCTTTCCATCAATAACCATTTAAATCATTTACCGCTTAGTGTCCAAAGTTACCCTTAAGTCCAAAGTTACCCCAGTTTAAGGTACCCTCAAAATCTTCAACTGTCAAGAACATGGCAACTGTTTTCTAACATTAATTTAGGTGAAACCTTGCCTTCCTTGCGAAAGTCGACGTTGAACGAAGTGGCTGTGTCCGAAGACGCAAGTGAAGATAACAGCAGACTATTACTGACACTTCATATCATCAAAAATTTGTACGACGCGATTGCTTGTCTCGACGGCTCTGACGGACATTCCAACCAGATAACCGGTATAGTTGTCCTGCTTCAAGAGTTTCAGCACAGCGGCGGTTATGACATACTTGAAACGGCCGTGGACTTGTTAATCAAAAATACGGAATCTGCATCTGTCGAACATAGGTTAAGACCCCTTTTCAAGTCGATGGCGGACTCGTGTAAACTTGCCAAGCAATTGAAAGCCAAATACTTACACGGTAGCAAGTGCAGACGAAAATGTCATCAACACTGTGACCTCGCTGTCTTGCCGCACAAGCATCACGATATCATGGGTATTGATGTCTCGCGGTATGAGAAAGGTGACTTTCAGAATGCTTTCGGAAAATCGAAGAGGAAATCAGGTATGAAGCAACTAACGGGCAAGACATCACATCCAGTTTCTAAAAGCTACTCGAAGAAATCCCGCGCAGCTAAAGTCGGGGATTGCCCGCCTTTGTGTATTATCGGATGCGCGGTACACTTTATAGTTCGAAAAGTACTCCCGATGTCGCCGATTTGCGTGAGATTGGTGGCGCGTACGCTGGACACGATTGGGATTTGTCATTGCGTGCGCGTGGGCACGTTTCTCGGTCCGCTTTTGTCATGCGTGCCGCGGCTGGAGTCCGGTCTGCAAGACGCAGTGCTCGGGACTCTTGCTCGTGCTTTATTTCAAAGGATGGACGTTTCAAGCAAGGAATCGACTGAGATTTCAGAAAAGTAATTTCAATTTTATTTTTCGAATTTAAAAGAGAAAATGTTGGCTTTATGTTACGTCAATTTGTATAGTCTCTTTATTATTAACCGTCCTCTTTCTCTCACCAGAGGTGGTCAGTAACGAGATCTTTTTGTTTTTTCAGGGAACCCAAGTAGATTTTGCTTTCGTGCATTACTTAAGATTATGGATTAAGACTACAAACTGACTTAGTTTATCACTTATCATTTTATTTAGTAGTAATCCAATTTGGGACAGTAGGCTCAATTTTTTTTGAATCTGGTTTCTCATTTAGGATTTTATAATATAGAATGTAGTTTTGGGAATGATGGCACTTGTATATGCCACAGAAAGCTGAACAACAAACACGCCAACTGAAATCGGAATTGTGCGCATTCATCGAAATTGATACAGAATTCCACATCAGTCCAGTAATGCAGGAAGCAGAGTTTCTCTGCATGCTCACCAGTTGAACTTGTCCTCGTGCAAGACTGCTTTTTGAAATTTATTTGATATACAATATCTGCCTTCACCTCTTCATCTCCAATAACTATATATATTACTTCAAATTTTGCACCTGTTGGTGGTGTTGTCAGTTATTTTGCGTTATCCGTGAAGATGCATCTTGCGCCTCTGATTAATTTCTAAAAATATNAGGGACCTCGACCTAATCTACCATTTGAAGCTACTCGCGTACCTTCAATTTTCTATTTCCACTTAAAGTAGCTTTGATAGGTCTTACAAATCGCTAGCTCTACTTGTAATCGGGTAGAAATTCACAGCGTAACTTCGACTTGTAGGACTACTTTTGCCATTTTGAATTCTGTCAACTGTGCGCATGTGCAAATGCAATTTATGCACAAATTGCAAAGCTAAGAACATCAATTACAGAATAGATTAAGCAATCGTCTGACTAATGCGAAGTTCACACCGGCATTTTCGCTGCACGTTTAGCCAATATGGACAATTGGACATTGCTTGATTGATGATAACGTGACTTATGTCTTACTACTATGGTTGTTGTACTCCGACACCGACCTACTTATTATTATTTAGCATAAGCCAATACTTAGCTGCAATGTGTGAAATGCCTATTGCATCATCTTGCATTTTATGCTATCTCTGATGTCAGAGTGTGGATTGTGTGATGTCCAAAGATGACCTGTCAGGCGCGGCAATTGATTCATTGATGTTGCAGCCATGATGTACGATCAATTAGCATAGTCATTATATTGCCTCATTCTCTGCAACATACTTTGCCTACTATCGAGGGCCTACTACTGAGTCGCTAGGCTATCTCAAATTCCAATGTTTTTTTCCGCTACTAATTGATATTTAATTCTATAATTACATATTATTGGCTTTCTTTANTGTAGTTCAAANGCTCGATCCAAACTAGAGCCAATGTCATGAAAAGAATGACATGACTGGAAGTCACTGTGNGAATATATTCAAGTCANNTTCAATGANTGAAGTAGGCCTACATGCAGACNTTAGCAATATGTAGNCAGATTNAATCNTCNGGTTCAGTTTATGCNACTGCTGTGCATGTGTTCACAACTTCCCTCTTGTCACAATTATTCCAGCAGGTTGNCCTAAATTGACATCCTCTGAATTTCCTTAATNCTATCTAACCCTACTGCATGCATGAAATTCCCAATGAATCATTCCAGTTACTGTCAATCTTAGGCTTGCATTTAGTTCCCTCCATTTAACTTTGTGCACCCTTANTATAAAAAATGTGGTGTTTTTGGATAATGNATCAAAGAGGGGCTTGGTAAAATTCATTAATAATTCTTGTTAGTCTTTGGCTGTTTACAATGCCTTAGATTTGTTTTCACATTTTAAGTACTTTCTCAATCATACAGGACGAAATCTGATGTTTCGAGTTACGAAATACCTAACGAATTTCCAGTACTGTCTGCAATACCATTTCAAAATAACAGACGTGCGGCATTGGGAAAAACTGGAGATGAGGCTATTTTGGATGAGGAAAATCGTGAGACACGGTAGGCTATGCTGTTGTTGTCAGTTAGATTTCATATAACGGTAATTGACTGCTGCATTCAGAAACCTTGCCACGTCTTTTTAGATTATTTCATCTGGGAGATCTGTTGCGAAGGACAGATGAATCTCGGTGGTTGTGTGTAGCTTCCTACAGGGACTTACTTTTACCAAACTCTGGTGCGGGAGATGAAGAGTGAGTTGAATTTGTATATATAAGCGTTGGGAAATGTGTTGTTGACTTGAGTTTTCTGAAATTCATCGCGATATCGTTTCATATTTCAATCGGTATGATTCTATCTTGGTGATGTGTCGATAATTTTGTAGAAATTTCCTCACACCTCACACTTCAGTCACATTTGCATCCAATTTCTTCGATATTTCGATTGCATGAAGTTAGTACTTAGCAGTTGCTGACGATTGTTAATTTAAAAGCAACTCTTTTGTACTTTTCTAGTCGANCAACTTGCAACATTACACAATGCATCACGCTGATCGCCTACAATTTGCAATCCCAGAGCAATTTTTCATAGCCATGACTGGGTTACACACGATTTATTGGGGATTTCACTTTTATATACAACTCAAAAAACTCGAGTCTGTCAATGAATGAGTTGCTATTTTTCACACAAAAATATTCAGTGGAACATAGTGCTTTATTGCAACACCATTCCAATGGTAATAGTGTGACAGCAAAATGGCACGAGAAAATGCAGTTAGATACTCACGTATCAGTAACAGTAAATATTACTCAGACACATATAATGGTCCTTTGTCTGGTATCATTCTTTTCAATTTCGTTGAATTTTTCAGGTTGCCGCTTGAACACGGTTGCGGCGTGAAAGTGAGCAAGCATTTGGCTTCAATAGCCGTCCATTTCGACGAAGAGATTCTTTGCGTTCTTCTAACTACTGTGCTCTTACCGGTTTTTCACTTTATCACAAACGAAATGGTGTGCTTGAAAAGAGATGAAACCATTGCGACATCAAGGTAAGAGTCTTGGGCGGCCTGCAGCCCCTGAACACTTGTTCTGCATTGTTGTTTCACATGTATAGTAGTGTAGACAATGCTTTCTGGGTTTATTCGAATAACCTTTTGAAACAAAATGCAGAACTACTTGATTGAGTGTTGATTGAAATTGTCACTATTTTGTTGAGAGAAGAGTCGGCTTATTTCTCATGTCACCCCTGGTATGCCAATTGCACATGTCAATTGTGTATAAAATTTTAAAGCCAACACCATGAATTCACTTGAGATACAATTTGATTGCTGATATCCACAGTCAATATAGTTCAATTTCCTTGCGCTTGTTCCGTGAGCAATATCGATATGGTGTTTGCTATAAGAGTATTTCATTTTTTCAGGAATTTGCATAGATTTCGAGTGCCAGCGTGTAATGCCATTGTACAAAGATGTAACCGGAAAGGTTAACATGTTAGAATGTGATGCACAGGAAATCATGTGTAATCCAGTAGCTTGAATCATGTATAAAATGACTCATCTTTAAAAGTTGAATCAATAATCATGTCTGTGCGGCAATACACGTTTGTTTCATGTTCCATCAGGGGATTCAAGACATTGAATGTGTAGTTTATAAGTGATCTGTGCCAATCAATGGAATTGTTTGACTACATTTTATTTTGGTTATCTGCAACTATTTTGACAATTGGCTTTGTGGAAGCGGGATCGATGGTGTAGGATTTTAGTTTTCCTTATGCAAACATTTCCAAGCATTGCTAAATGAGGATAACCATAATGCAACTAGGATGCTGACTTGGATTGCACCCTATTAATTTTTAATATTGGCTACCCATAGCGATTAATCTTGTCTAGTTTAGGTTTAGATAGAATATTTTCTGAATTCTCGAATCTAATCTAATTTCATGACATCTTTCGATATGAAAAACTGTGATTTTTCGATTTAATAAATTGCTCCATTTTTAAGAAAGGCAACGAATGCTTATTGTACCATAGCTCAAGTGTAGGCCTAGTGTAGAGAAGCAGCCTAGTCTTAACCTTTTTTGGTGTGGGGAGCTCCTGAAGTCTTTCTGACGCGCTAATGCGCTCTGTTAGTTAAATAGCAATCAATGAATGTATAATAAATGGGTAGCTGATTACCAAAAAAAAAAGTTCAGCACCTTCGCCAACGCTTGACAAGTTTGTCATGTCCCCTTGTAGACCTTTCCGTACTCATGAACCTCATGCACGTTCTGGTTGAAGAGAGCTGCTATATAGCAAGTTTCCAATTGAAATCGAATCTAAATATAGCCTGACTTATGGAAATACTAGAGAATCTAGAGACTGTTTTGCCTTGACATGACATCTTTCAGTTTGAAATCATGTTCAGAAATTATCTAACCAATGCATACAAACTTGACTAATCAATTGGCAGAGTGATGCCCCTGATTTATCTGATACTGATTTGATGTGAGCATTTACTTGATATGAAGTACGATAACTTGATTTTTCCAATTACAGCGATATGGAAGTCACGGATGAAACTACCGACACACCAGAAGATATGCTCTGCTTCGTATCGACACAACACCCTTTCGGCCGTATGAACGCGAGAATCCCTGTTGATTTAGTAGAGATCCTCAAAGTGGGCTTGTTCAAAGCAGATTCATTCCGAAAAATCTTTATCCGCCATTCGGGAGTCGAGATACTGTCCAAGATACTATCATTCAACTTAAAATCTGCTGATGACACTGCTGTTGAGAGCTACGGAAAGAGAATTTCCGAGACGGCCGCGTCTTGTCTTACGTTGTTACTCAGAAATTGCACTTTGCTATCGTCAGGTGTCAAAATAACAGTAACGCCGCCTTTGATTTCCAAATCTACTACACGGCCAGCATTGAAGGGTACAGTTGATGATGGCGAACGCGTTGATTCACACTCCATCTTCAGTCGTTTGGTGAAAGGGATCGTGAGATCCCCGAAATCGTCTCGAAGACGAGCTCAATCGAACGCGAACCAGCAAAGTAATTTGGTAGAAGATAGCGATCACGTGCTTGTNAAGAACGAGACCATTGTGAACGAATGTGAAGTGTTCAGTAGTGACGTTCGTGTTTTCTTGTCTGCCGTATTAGGGATTCTTCAGAAACTTTTAGGCTGCGAAAACTACCCATGTGATGATAAAAAGACCGATGTGGATGTAATACAGGAAGAGAACATTGAGAATGTGAAAGAATTTGGGCCCGGATCTTCAAAAAGCAGTGGATATCATAGTAAAAGCCAAAAATCCGGCTCTTTTGACCGCCGGGAGGATACTGATAGTAAGGTTTTTAATTTGCGAAGAAATCGTAGTACCATTATATTTCCTGATGACGATGTCGCGCTTGTGAAAGAACTGTGTAACGTATGTCGTCTTATATCCACTGTGATACAGGACAATGACACTGTTAGAAATGAATTTTTCAAAACAGACGGTGTTGACATCTTTCTGCAGATATTAACGGCTATTACAGTCTCGTTTGATGTAGCCAAAAAGAGTCCGGATACATTGTCGACTTGCAGTGAATTGTCGGTAGATATTACGGCAAGGACTACGGGGGAGCAATTTCAAGACAAGTTGGATTCATCGAAATCGTATAGCGTCCAAGATAATCTTTTGCCCGGTTCGTCGAACCCTCAAAAAATGTCTTCAAATACTGATGGGGTCAAGAAAGAGATCGAAAACAATCTTTGCAACGAGAGGTCTGAAGAGTTCGATGACGAGATGATGGAATTGAAATTTCAAGTTCTATCGCACGTCCTGTCCGTCGCCATGATCACCTCCAAGAACCATCACAAAGTAAGTGATATTTATTTCGGGTATTTGTGGTCAAAATGCAAATGATTTCAGCGAGCGTAGTTCGAATTCGCTTAATTTCAGGATGTGACCCCAAATAATTACGAAGTGTTGTCGGTTGTTCTTTCTGAGGATAATCGTAATCATTGTTATTGTGTTCACAGCTCTGGCCTTAATTGATGAATAAATATCTTAACCAGGTAATTGTGTGTCAGAAATTGATGCTACTTATCTGATATAAGCTACACAACTGCAGCCACTCGAGGCATCTAGATTTTGCATCATTGTAGATGTGAATTGTGCACTTCAAAAGTCAGATAAGTCTATTGATCCACATCTCTATTTATAGTAGTAATGACATAATTTAACCAGCAAACTTTCATGAATGACCCTTTTAATGGGAGCGAAGTTGTCGTAATTTCTTCTAAATTATGTGAATGAGTCAGTGCGGTAAGCGGTAACCTTTAATTTGATTTATGATTGTCGCAAAAACAAAATGTCACTTTCTCCAAATCTAGAGATTGTTGGGCATGTTGGCGTTTCCCTCAGTTACTTAATATGTTTATGCCTGATCTTATAGTAGATTAATTATAATCTTGTATTTGTATGGTAACTGCTTAGGCATTGAGATACGGATATACATTTTCGATCACATATCTATTTGTATGGACCACTTAACATTAATCAATTGAATTGAACCACATGTTATTATTATGTTATTGCCATTATTATTACATAGCCAACTTGACTATAGTCATCTATATATAATCATAATTATTCATTAGTGCAAGAAGGCTGTGCTGCAATCATGACTTTATCCAAAGTCTTCCTGCTTCCTATATTTGCGAGGCATGATAGTTAACCAAAAACATAGCTGCAATGTAATAACATACAGGCTAGCGCAGCATTCTGGTCAAAGTTCAGACTGATTGTCAAGGTGTAATGAATACAAAACATGACATTACCATAACACCGACGCCATATCTCAAAAGTCCAACTTACCTAATCATAGGGACAAGTTTTTGCAACTTTTGTAACTTTTTTAGAGCTTTGGCAGCTTCCTAAATACTGAGAATTTATGTAGTATGGTGTTCCAATCTGTAGGAATTTTATTTTGTAACTTTTTTTGTTTTTCATGCAAGTTTTCATGCAAGTTTTTACTGCAACTTTTATCAGATATCTTACGAAATTTAACTCTTTTTCATATGTTTTTATTCTCTTTGATTTCCGTACCAAAATGCTATGTTATAGATTAGTTGGATCTCGATGTTATCTATGACACAACAGTTGGCATGTAAGCTAGCAGTTGAACAACCCCAGCCAAGCACTACATTACACGAACTGAATTTGAAGTGCAAATTTGACTTGGCTTTTGGCCGAGCCCGCACAAACGGAAACTGGCTGTGTCTAGTCTTTTGAGGTCACGTTTTGCTGAGATAGCTTAGTTAGTTGAACTGTGTTTATATAAGTGCATTATTTTACGAGTAAGAAGCAATAACATTGATATCTCTTAAGATGACAGTCCAAGGGATATCTGACCTGCGCCCACCTGAGATTTTTTTGCGGCCTGCTAATCATTTTCACTCCAAGTAGTATTTTGAACTTTGAATCCCAGCATCATGAAAATGTACCAGTCAGTATTTAGGGGCGCAGTAATAGTATAATATTGGAGCTGATGGGTTACAGAACAGAACCTTGCCAGTATGCCATACCGTACCTAACTTTCATAAATGCATGAATGCAACTTATTGCAACTTTTGTTGAAATCAAGTGCAATTTTCTCACGATTTTACTGCAACGAAAACTTGCCCTACTAATCATAGAAGCTAGTAGCCTACTTAAGATAATATGCTTCTAATTCTCCATCCAACGCTCCCCACAAAAGATTTCGTCAAGTTTAATTTGACTGATGATTGTACCTTGTAGTGTTGCTGGATGTTTCATGATGTTGTTTTTTCAGAGTGAATTTACAACGGAAGATATCGTGAGCATGGTGAAGCCTCCTCTTCAACGAAATCAGTTCATGTGCACGAAATACAGCAGATTGCTGTGTAAGAGTTTGCTGCAGGCTTCCGTGAAAACTCCCCTTCCAGTTATTACGACATCAAGGTGTTTACACAGTAATGACGTTGCACCTTGCACTTTTGCAGCAATAGCATATCACTATTGGTCATAGAATGCTAGGTCCATCGATATATACTGTAGTTATTGATACCACCGACTGATTTGTCTTACTGAAACATTACTAAATTATTCTCAAGGTAATGCCGTAAAGGTGGAGATATGCAAAATGTAATGACAATGTATGTCGATGGAGTATTGTAATTCTGCTGACCCTATGAAGTGAAACTACTCGTTCAATCTCCTCTGATTTTGGATCTAGAGCAGAGGTCTCAAACTCAAATGAGCTCGCGGGCCAATTTCCTAGTTTTGATAACGCCGCGGGCCGCAGCACCAATAATTAAGATATTCAATGTATTATTTCCAAGTAGGCCTTTTTTGACGGGACCTTGTAGACAGGCATTCCACAATCATCTTAGATATGTAATTTACTATTGTAATATTCACGCTTGACACGGAAAAAATTCATATTATCAAATATTTGAATAAAATTGTTTTCGTGGCGGGCATAATTTTATTTAATTAATGAGTTATAGACATCATAGGAGAGGATACATCATGCACCCCTTGTGATTCCAATGAGATTTCTCGTTGCCCCTGTCCATTTTCAACACAATTTCCGATGGTACCTATATGAAAATCAGAAAGCCCATTCTCATAAAATCGCGCATAGCGCCAATGCTATTTTCCAGTTGAATAAATTGGCCAAGAAAATATTCCGCTGCATATAGGCCTAATTCCACAATGCANCTCGTGCACCCTGATGTGGTGCTTCGTACCCNGATGGGGTNTANGNACCCTGNTTAAGAACNCCTGGAATAGAAATGTCCAATCGGCAANGAATTCATTGGTGTTACAGCTGTAGAGCGTACTAATACCTTACTCGNCACCGATAATAACATGGANAAAGAGAACAAACAACACNCAACATGTAACCAACTATACGTCATGGGGGTCACAGAATGCCAATGGTTGCCATAAAGACCTGATTAGATATAGCTACACATCCTACGCAACGCAAGCAACTATGTTTTGATATATTACTATCCCGCATGACAGTTTCATAGATTGTTTCGTCCGTAGGAATAGCAAGTCACCGTTCCGCGTCGCAAATCCTTCTCTGATTTTATCGTTTGACCCGACTAAACTCAAGTCATTTTATTAACTCACCCAGTCAATCCCAAATCGAGTAATTTTACAAGAAGGTCGCACCAAACCAAATCACAATTTTCAGTCACGAATCATCAAGGGTCATGTTTTATCATCATGAATTCCAAATGTGACGTAATAGCAGGTCTTCTACTCATAGTAGCTTTTAAAAGTGATTTGATAGTTAAGTTTTTGGAGATTTCAGTGATCTTTATAGTAGGCCTAGTTTTAGGGTGAACTTCAAGATCTTATATCTAAAAAAAGATATATGGCACTTGAATATATTGTTGAATACTTGAAATTCCAAAATGCCCGCGGGCCGCGTGTTTGAGACCTCTGTTCTAGAGCTTGTGCCTAGTAGGTCATCTCTTATGATACCATAAGGAGCTGAGT
>ATSW01009390.1:0-18838 GCA_000444245.1 Botryllus schlosseri
AGGTCGCGGGCCGCAAAATAGGACCTCGCGGGCCGCATGCGGCCCGCGGGCCGCGTGTTGGAGACCCCTGCGCTAGAGATTTGGGCTGGATATCATTACAAAGTTATCTGTCTCAGTCAAATTCCCCAGAAAGTCAATGACTGCAAGAATACTCTACTGGTAGGACCGAGAAATCAAGAAACCAGTCATGGAAATGTGCATAATATGACTGATTTGGAATTGAATCATGTTGGGGGAAGGTAGCCTACATCAACATGGACCACATTCATCTCGATTTCCGCAATATCATCAACATGAAACTGAAGGTCATCCATTCTGATATGGATTTACTGCTCAAAGAGGTGACAAACTGCCCTGGGTCGAAGGTCAATTGCTAGAGATTTGGGCTGAATATCATTACAAAGTTTGCTGTCTATGTCAAATTCCACAAAAAGTCAATGACTACAAGAATACTCGAGTGGTAGGACCGTGAAATCAAGAAACCAGTCATGGGAATGTGCAAATATGACCGATTTGGAATTGTACCATGTTGGGGAATGTAGCCTACATCAACATGGACCACATTCATCTCAATTTCTACAATAGCATCAACATGCAACTGAAGGTTGTCCGTTTTGATATTGATGTACTGTGCCTGTGTAATGATGGGACTAACTACCTTGGTTCGAAAGTCAATTGCTTTAGATTTTGACTGACCGTCATTCCGAAGTTTGATGCTTGAGTCAACTCGCCAAAAATATGAATATACCACCAATCAAAATATAGTGAATGATTAGATCGACTCTGAAAAATGCTTCGGTTCGCACTATGATAAGGGATGTACAAATCTTACATATTCTATGACAAATAATTTTTTATCTCTAGCAAGGTGCTGACAATAATGCTTGAAAGAATTCGGTATGTATAGCATGGTATTGTATCACGTCTAGCAGAAAATGTTAGGTGTGCACACTGTGCAGTACTCATGATTGAAAGAAAAGGTTTTTACTTGGATGAGTTTGTCTTTGTAGACTATTTTCATTTCATGTGTTTGGCTATCATCATAATTTATTGTGTGATGATGAAGACCAGACCCTGGAGATTCCTATTTACCCAACAAAAATGCAAATTGAAGGATTTCAGTTCTTTTCACAAACTGTTCAAGTATACAGCATGATCATGAACAATGAAATAAGTCTGTCGATTTGTGTTACTTGATCAGTTGAGAATGTTGAATATATACTGTGCAGATATGGTAGTTGGATTGGATTGTCGGGCTATTGAGAGAACACAGTAATGGTGGAATCTCGGCAAGTTTTGCGCAATTGATTAGGGGAGCACTGATGATTCTCAAGGTGACAGTAAGGTTCTCCCAAGGAATTAAGGGAGCACAGGACACTCATTCCGTTCGGGTTGGATTCGAATGTGGATAAAACAACGAAGGTGATATTCCGCACTGTGAACACACAGAACAAGTTGTGCGTGGTGAAGACAGCGGGTGAAAAACGCCATTGGCCCCTCGATTTTTACAGACAGTGTGGTGTCAAATATATATTCATAAGCCAGGATATTGTAAATTTTCGCCCTGTCCTTCAATTTACGTCTGGCAGGGCATCGCCTGTAAAGCCATGACTAAATTTTGGAACTCTGAAAGAATGATGGCAAAGCTAGCCATGGTATTTGATTCGAAAATGGTTACAGAAATATAGCCGGAGTTTTGTGAATGTGCTCAGCTGCTCATCATTGAAATAGACATCGTGCTAGCGACCGCTGAGTTCCACAACAAACTTGGTTTACTATTCGGTCGGCCGTGAGTAGCTTTTCAGGGTGCAAATTGAGCATCTATTCGTCTGAACGGCGTTTAAATATTGATGGTGCATCGCGAGATATTTTGAACCGATGTTTCGTTTGAGCGAACAGACGATCAGACTTGAACGTGTTCAATGTTGGTGCATACGGCCCATTGTCACAAGCAGACATGGGGTAATCGCGATTAGTAATCGCAATCGATTACGACGATAAAAGAATTTTCAAGTAATCGTAATCGCAGTCGATTACGTTCGAAAAATTTCCGAAGTAATCGTAATCGTAATCGACTACTTCACCTTGATGAAAAAGAACGATTACTTCTTATTTGTACAAGGAGGATGTCATGAACCAGTGGTTCCCAACCTTTTTTGGCGGCGGAGTCGCATTTCAAATCTCAGAGTACGTCTGGAGCCGCACGAATACACTCATTAATTACATCAAAAATTAAAAAGCATGAAAGCACATACCAACGAATAGCAACACTAACATGAAAAATACACGAATCAATTTAATGTCCAACTTGACATTGGCATTGGCTTTGAGCTTCAAGAAACGTGTCAAAACGAGGCGCAATTACAGAGAACGCAGTACTCAGTCGCTGCTTGAGGTATGGTCATCGGTCAATCGATTGCAATATTGATATTTGATTCTGACCACTTTGCTAAAAAGTGCTTCCCATACATAAATTGATCCAAATTGAGAATCGTTTTTTTGGGCATCGGTTATCAAGTGGAGATACTTTCGCTCTAGGACTTGACTCCGAAATCCAAGTAAGTCTTAACTTTTAAATAATTGATTAAGCCCGATAGCTGACTGCACAGTGGCGAGATAGCGTAGTGGTATAATCCACGGCTGCATCACCATTGGGTTGTGGGTTCGAGTCCGACCGAAGTCGACTCCAGAATTCCTACATAGGTGTTGGAGGTTTATCTATGCTTCTTCTCGCCATCTCATCCGCGTACGCAGTGTCTTATACAAGTTTAGAAGTGGGTCGTGCTACAAGTCGGCAACTCCGGAATAAAAATGAAGAAAATTGACCTGGTGAAAATAACCATAGTAGTCAACAAACACCATGAATACCGCAAACAAGAACATTATATTTGACTGCATGTCTTGCAACTCAAGTTGAAAATTACTTGGAGCAGACGCCACATTAACTGGAATAGGATTTGAATTTTTTTATCATGGGAAAAAACATTCATTCCGTCAATGCGGTGGTTGAACTCATCCATCAAGTTACTGATAAGCCCGCGGTTGGGAATCACCGACATAAACTGAACATTCTTGAACAAAGAAGAGATTAAGGATAGTGTTAAACTTCAAAAGGTTCAGGTTCGTGTGAGCGCGAGCCTTTTTGAAAGGTTCTATGCGAACGCGAACTTTGAACCAAGCGACGTCACGTAACGTCATATTGCTATTTCTAACCCAACATTTCAGTGAAGTTTTATATGTTAATGTTCATGATACCTTTAAATAGGGCGGGCAACATACGGCCCCCGGGCCGGATCCGGCCCGCGGACAATTTTCCGTCTTACATGATAGTGTGGCCCGCGGCCCAAGTCTTCCAAAATTCCCCACTACTTGCTTACATACGTCAAATTTTAGTGACTGTATGTAATTATACACATTTATGAGCACTTGCGCAGCGAGCGAGGGTGGAGCTTACGCGTAAATTCGTCGAAGCGAGAAGACTTATAGCATTATCGGCATTTACGATGTACTCAGCCCTAATGTCATTTGTGGTAATCATGATGGTGTTTGTCGACTACAGTGGTCATTTACACCAGGACGAGATTTCTTATTTTTGCTTCCGTAACCGTCGACTTGTAGCACGGAACACTTCTAGGCTTCTGTAAGACACCGCTTATGCCAGGGGTCGCCAACTCAAAACGGGTCGGGGGACACTTTCAAATTTCGTGAAGACCGCGGATGGCAATCGATATAAAATAGGCCACAGTTGAACAACCACGCTATATCGTCACCTACTAAACCCTAAAGAATTGATATCTTAGTAAACTAGGGGTACCGGGCTTATCGAACGCCTTGAAATAATGATTAGTAATTGCACCGTGTGTTGATTGATCAGAGAGAAGCAGACATGATGGTGCCTGTATGGCAATGTTGTTCTCAAATCCACACTGTCTTCGTAACTATTGGCGACAAATGGCTTTGAAGTTACATTGCTGTCGTTAAAATACATTCATCAAATACGATTTACTCCTTGTATATGTGGATAAATGGGCCAATAATATATCGATTCAGCAATCCGGCCCGCCAATTTCCTAATTTTCCTATATATCCGACCCGCCGACTGGAGAAGTTGCCCGCCCCTGCCTTATAGTGACGACTTGGGCCTCATAATGCCACAATGCTGAAGTGCATACTGACTTCTTACACGTCTCCAGATGTATCAACTGAAGCAAATAAATAATATAATAATTCACCAAAAATCAATATCTACTGTCGCTTTGCCAACAATTTCGACGAGGACTTCCAAGGAAATATAATCTTAACGGTCTAGGCCAGACCGGACAATGTATGCGGCGACCGAGTGTTGCTACGTTGATATTGAGCAGAGTGTAAAACGGGTTTTCCCCCATTCACAAGTTAAACAGCAGTGACCAACACCCCAATCGCACGGATTTGGCTTTTATGATACTATAAACATTTGAAATCAAGATGGACCCGGTACGCTTACTACATTTTTTAACATCAGACAACGATATCAATTTCATTGATTGGTTAAATAAGCATCAATAGCTAACTACCTACATGCAGCGTATTTCCCTCTTGATGTTGTGTGATTGCAGGTCAAGCTCGCTACAGAGTGACTAAATATCACAAACAGAAAGCTGGATATTTCGAGCAATCTTTGTAACAAAGCAGGTAAAATTTTTGAGATTGTCAAGGTGCTTCCTCGTTTAGTGTTGATTTTGGATACCGCCAGCGCCATGCACGGAGTGGCCCGCAGTAGAACTGCAAAAATTTCAACCAAAGATGTTATAATGACGTGACAATTGTAATATATGGAAAAGGTTCCCAGTGCAGAACCTACTAAGATTCTTCTGCGAACGTCAACCTCTAATTTTCCGAGATCACACACACAACGCGAACGTGAACCTAACGTTCACACAATCCCTAGAAGAGATATTATACCAGGTTTAATGATAGCACAAACGTCTGATTTTCAATCGTCACTGCTCATTATTACGTCAGAAGTATTCGCTTTTCTCGTCATTGCAGACAGACCGACAATTTTATTGAACAAAATTGCAATAAAAGCAGGATAGCAATCATCTGTCTGCCTAGTTTCAAATAGTAACTTTTGTATTGATTTCTCGTTATGCTTAGTTAAACGCAGCTTGACTGTTGTTGCTTGGCGGCAGTAGGCCTATGTACGTGTACCTACACTGGACAAAGATTTGAAATGTTGTACTCGTGAAATGAAAGAAACATTACGATTTCCACAATGAAGCATTGAGAACCAACAGCTGCTGATGTACTGGGTATCACCGATATTCTAGAGCAGGGAAAGCCAAATGAAAAAGGCAAAATGCCTTCAGCAGAGAAACACCTCGCGAACCTCGAAGAACTAGGTCTTACAAACTTTTATTCTAATATGCTTCATTTTCACTTCAGTTTCGTCTTGCTTCTAAGTAAATATCACACGACGTTCCACTTGTAGAAGACAGTGACCCACGGAAGATTCGATTTGGTTTTTGAAACTGGTGCAAACTAGGCTAGGCTATAGGAAGTTACAAATAAACAAATAATGATAATTCTCGGATTATCCACCGATCAAGGATAATCCGATGATTATTATCGCAAAACTCACATAACTCCGCTTCTACTGGTCGCAATTGAGTCAAATTTGTTTTGCATCGTCTTTGAAGACAGCTCAATAATTTGATGGGGTTGGCAAAAAAATTAGAATTTTTTTTTTTAATTTTCACTAATAAATTAAAATTTTTAATTGGATATGCGGAGTCCTATACTTGTAATAATTGAACCAAATTTGGTGCGCAGCGTTTTTTAGGGTAACCTGACAATTTAATCAGTGAAAATCAGTTATTTTTGAACAGCCCTAATACACATTTTCTGCAAATGTAAGCAATGATGTACCCATGCACATAGTGGTCATGAAAACTGATCGATTAAATCGAATGCACAATACACAAAATGCGGCAAAATATCAGTCATAAAGTATTAGTTAAACTGCATGAAAGTCTGACTTGTACTGATTCAATGCCTACCTAAGGAGTGTCAAACATACGCCCCGCACGCCGCAGCCGGCCTTCCAGATGGTATCAGCCGATCCGCGAAGCGATTGTGAGTTGTTTGAAAATGATTATATTATCCAGCACATCTCTAGAAAATATTGATAATACTAGTGGTAGTAGATAATACTACCATTAAATAATCCCTAAAGACAACAAATTCGAGCACCTCCAATTGTTCATAGGTCACATTATAACCATTCGATATTCGACAATGGCATTGTAGTTTCACTCTACTTACCACCTAGAACAGGTGGGCGACATTGACCGACAAGATAAAGGTAAAAATTACACACTGAATTCAAAGCTGTATGACAAAATTACTGAAAAGTAATGCCAGTGCCAGTGCAAAAGCCTCACGAGTTGGTTACATGAAGAATAAAATAGGTACAAATAAAATATAATTAAAATATCTGTGATCACTTATGACTCGAAAGTTCCCTGCCTCTACAGCAGTGGTTTCAAACATGTGGTACGCGTACCACTAGTGGTACGCGAAGGTCTTCCAGGTGGTACGCGAGCAGATTCTGTTTTTTTTTCGATCAAAGGGAGTTATTAGCTCAGGTGTGGTTGATTTTGAGTTTTTTGAAGCCGTCATCTCCCGCTATTCCCCATAGCTGCTAATTTTCCCTTATACGTGGGAATGCGAGCAAGGATTTTCATCCCTGATGATTATCAAGTCGAAGAAACGAAACCGACTTGTTGCGCCCATACATGACTTTCGATGCACTGTAAGCAAACGTATGCCACGCATCGACAAGCTAGTGGAAAATAAACAAATGCAGCCATCGCATTAAATAAATTGACTTTTGTTGTGTGTTGTTATTTCATTACGCTGTTCTTCCTTTGACTGGCTGTGAAAAAAACAATTCCATACATCCCATCAACCCTGGCTGATAATGCTTAGTTCAGGGGTGTCAAACTCAAATTTCATCGCGGGCCGGATCGAAGTCATGAAATCGCTCGCGGGCCGGACCAGTCAACGGAATCTTAAATGTTGCCTCGTGCCATTGCTTTTCGCTGGAATACTTTATTATCAAGCATATATAGATAATACACGGATCGTAGGGGTTTCATTCTAGCGAGTCGCAACACCATTATTTGCGAGCAATGCGAAAATATGATGTTTGTCCGGTTGAATACAGTTAAGAACCGCTAAAACAATGGCATTACCGGCGATACAAGTAGACATGTGTTCCCTTTGCTTCAGTCCAGGGGTGGCCAACCTGCGGTCGTAAGAGGGAATTTGTGTGGGCGTAGGCACGCAATTCAATTAGTATGTGTTAGCGGCCGCCGACATGAAATTTGAATTTAGGAATTGACTCCCGATTTCTTGAAAGATTTTTATTAATTTTGAAATTTTCTTCTCGTGTCGCGTGATTCAATGCGATTACATTTTTCAATTTTACTATAGTAGCACCCTTTGCAATCACAGCCCCACAATACAGATGCGAACATCAGTGGGAAATGATGCGCCTCACATGGAAATATCAGCGCGGAATCGTGTGCTCACTATGCTAACAATCCTGATGGGAGGTCAAGAAATAACAGCATGCTACAAAGTGACTAATACCAATTGGCCCACCCGAAGATGCATCATAATTTATAACTCGCTTTAAATTTTCGAAAACACCCCTACATCAACTCTATACCAGTGAATCTGATCACACGGGATGAGAAAGGATAAATGTTTGAGGGCAATATGTAAAACTACTAATATCAATGACGAAATTCATTGGTGAATCTGAATTTTTTTCGNGCTTCGCGCGACTATGANGACTTCCTTCCTTAACATTACCAGTGACCACTCGCGATTTTGTGCGCATAGTAAGCCTNTCATTAAATAGATTAGTCCGGAGTTCACCGGAAATGGACATANACANTTTAACCTGGGTATTTGGCGTCCANCAGCTCGTTCATTTCGACTATGTCCTGGAATGCGGCCGTCGGCTACACGAGTAGTCGAAATGCGGCCNTGAATGGCAAAAAGGTTGGCCAATGGCCACCCTTGCTTTAGTCATAATCTGGCGTTAGCCCTGCGTATGAGTTGTGATGAATACGCGTTGTGATGAATACAAGATATTGAACTGTCAACGCGGACGTTGTAATTTGGTTTATTACTGTGGATGTGATTGATGATATAATCTTTTTTCAATGTACTCAGAATCGCTATGCGGGCTGGATAAAATCGTCTGGCGGGACGTATTTGACATCCCTGGCTTGATTCAATAGAATTTGTTACTACACCTCGCATAGGTCAAATACATCAGTATGACGTCATAAATGGTGGAAACGCGCGTAACTTATATAGGTGGTACGCGAGCACTGCATAAAACCTCAAAATGGTACGTGGGTGGAAAAAGGTTGGGAACCACTGCTCTACAGTAACCCGTATCACGATTTCATGATAATGAACTAAACTCCGACTCCCGCGTTTATGGTTAAATCTCTGGTATTCCTCAGAACCAGGGCTGTGGAGTCGGTAAATTTTACCACCGACTCCGGCTGCTACTACACACATTTTCAATATGCCGGCTCCGACTCCGACTCCAACAGTATTAACAATTTACTTCGAAAATTATATGCCCCAATGTCGGTTGAATGGCTATCATACAACCGTTAAACATGTGCAAACAAATGATTAACGGTGGATTGCAAAATTGTTTCATTGTTGCACAGCTCGAATTATCCACTATACAATTGAAATGAAAGAATAATTTGCTAGATATCCTTCCTTTTTCAAATTTTATAAGTTTTTACAACATGGACTCTCTAATATCCTAATATTTATGGATAATTCAAATATGACGTATATGTAATCCTATATAATTAAAATGTAGATAAAAAATCCAAGAGTAGCTCTTGCCCATGTGTATGAGTCAGCAACTATTACAGAGATTGAACTTACTAATTTTCTCATTTCACACCATACTGGTTACAAGCAAACACACTCTTACTACTAATAGACATTGGTCATAAACGAAATTTAGTAAGTAGTCAAAGACCATAGCCTATGTCTAGTCTAAATGTACTTAGTCAAGTATTCAAGGACTAGGACTTGCAGTCTTTCTTAATCCTTTGTTCGACCCAAACAACGAAGCGATCCTACAAATATTTTTAATTTTGTCTAGTGGGAAGCATCGTCTGGTTATATTTCCATCAATTTTACAATTTTTTAAAACCAACCGATGCATTCATTTTCTTTGTCATAGTATCATGGTATGATTCGAAAAATTGAATCAATTTTGACTGCATCGCGAAATTGCATATTGCGATTTTCTTCCTCTATAAAACTGAATTGTAATTCCCAAGTAATGTCTAATTTTATCGATATCAGGGGTGGCCAATGGGACACATGAGATTTACGAACTATTGCGCGGGCAGCTGGAATGTTGATAACCTTTTTTTAGTCGTCCGATAGGAGCGAACCGAATTAGGTCACATTGTAAACAAGACTTATATTAGTACGCTCTAAAATTGATAGCAATTATGTCATGCAGCTGTGCAGTGTGCAGTCATGCCCTGGTCGCTTGACGGAATCCTATCAATAAATATATTACTAACATATATAGGGGGTCGCATCTGTATACCACTTGGCTTATTTGGCAAGGATAGGATTATTCGATGTTTAGACATAGCAATATCGACTGTTTCATCAGTGAACATATGCCTCTATCATTTTGTACAATTGTTTCGTCGTCGACGATCTCGCTGCGAGTGCACAAGCAATGCCGCATGTTGGACGACACGTTATCTCTTAATTGCGAGTATGGTTATGGACTCAATTCTGTAAATAACATGTATTCATAATTTTCAGAAGGGGACTCCAATACTGAATGCAAGAAATCTAGTGACAATAAATCATGCGAAGTGCCGAGAAAAATTTCAAGTCAACTAAATCTGCTGCGAAATATTATACTTTATGGTGATATACGAAGATCTGCGATAAATGTGGCTGGGCCCTGGATACGCCAATGCGTCAGAACTGATGTTTTAATCATCATCAAATTTCGCGGTCAGGCTAATCAAATATTGTTTGGCCTTGAAATTTCACCTGATGTTATGAATAATTTCGAGAATTACCTTGCAGTCCACACTAAAGCTTCTCGCGGTCTAGAATTTGGCCTGCGCGTCACGGGTTGGCCGCACCTGATCTGTACGGTTAAGGTTATTAATAACAGTGATTGCTCGTGCATAAAAAGACTATTGAAAATCCTTTGGAAGCAATTGTTTTCTATGATAGAGAAGTCGGAGTCGAAGTCAGGGTCGTTTTCACAAACTCCGACTCCAATCAGTATTTTCTCACGTTTCCGACTCCATCAGGCGAAAATTAGCCAAACTCCGACTCCACAGCCCTGCTCATAACACACACGCAAGCCTAACGACAGATTATGAATAAATGAAAGGAGCATAGAAATATGCCAACCTCTATCCTATACTTAGAGCCACCGTTTTAGCGGTAAGTTGGATGTACAATGCCCTCGCGACGCAACATCGCGAGTTGCGGGTCGCACGCTGCGAGTCGTAATTCGTGACGCAATGCATATTGGTGTCGAATGAGGACTCAGCAATGCCCACAAGCGGAGACTACCACGCTTGCGCGTTCTGCTCGAAGTCTCGAAATGGATATATATTACACAGCTACTGAGACACCGCAAAACGAATACTTTGAGGAGTAGCCTAAATGATTTTTATAAATGTATTTGGTGACGTCATATATGCGCACACTTTCCCATAACGAACGAATACCTTATTAGAATACTGAAAACANAGAATTTGCGTGAGACAGTTATGCGCGATTTCCGGTGTCCGATGCAAATTTCTAGAATTTTAATTATACTATGCTACTCCTAAACTTTCTATCTTCTTGGCCTCAGTGACTGCGTCAACTGTCAAGCACTGGTACATCCATTTATCCATAAGGTACAGAACACCATTCAAATGGATTATAATTTTATTTTATATGAAAAAATTCATAACAATATTCAAAAATAAACTACGGGATTCTCTCCATTTCAATGTTCTGTTCGCCCGCAGGTATTAGCATTGAATTTGATTTGTGGGCCTGGTCGATTTTCCAAGTTATAGCACTCAGGAACTTCAGCCCCTCCATAATTATGCGTAATCTATTTCTACTGACTTTTGTAATCACCACTATTTCGTGTCGAAGTCTTAGAAAGAGAATCGACAAAATCGAACATCACGAATTAAGTTTCTGCTGCCCAGATAATTAAACAGTGTGCATGCCTTTTATTGACATGCTGTAGGCCAGGATGGGTGACTGATTTAAAGACTACTCCAAGTCGTTTCGGCAACCTCTTATCTTTTCATTATATCGCAATTTTGTGGTAAACTGATTTAAAAAAACAAATTAATAAAATGATGATGAACAATGAGATTTTCAGTTGTCTTTCACCAAGAGGTACCGGTACCTGAATTATACATCTGTTACCCAACGACCCACCTCGATTGAAAGTAACTGCTCACCAAGTTTCCAGCCAATGCACCGGTTAAAATAAACCAGGCGACGCATAATATTTTCCACTTTGTCGCGGCGCTGCGCAGCCCTGTTGCAGATGTTGTGTTATGAGTTGCCGGCAACTTCGCCGTACATGGCCTAGTCGCAGACATACATGATTCATAAGCACTGGAATGCGGCTGTATGCTATACATATGTAATCGAAATGCTGCCGTGAATAGCAAAAAAGTTGGTCACTCCTACTGCACTTGCTGAAGAGTGTTGTCAAGTTTCGTGTGCAGCTACTAGTTCAAAATAGAATGAAAGTGATGAGCATGATATTTTTGCTGTATTTATATTTCCTCAGTAGAATATCATTTATTTTGTGGTACTAACGTGATTGATGGTATCAAAAGGTGGTTGTTAAACTGCGTTGTCTATTTCCTCTAGATGTTGAAGTCATGTGGCCCGCGGCCTCTACGAATTTTCAAAAGTGGCCGCTACCCGTTTTGAGTAGGCGGTCCCTGACTTGAAGTGTTGAGTTAGGCAGAGGAGTCCCAGGGTGCTCATTTGGTAAGTCNTCAGTTTTACCTATTCACCCGAGAGCACAAATCAAATTTTGGACGGTTGGGTATTTAGCGGAAAGTGTGATCGTCATGGATTTGTGATCGTCATATCGCGGCAACTACTGGTCGGACCGCGATACCACATAGTCCAACTACATGGCTTGATTAGTGCGCGGACTTGACCTAGTTTAATCTAGATTTTGACGCACTCGACGAATACTGCGTGATAAACCTAGATTTTGTGCAACCATGGCGCCAAGAATCTTCAATTGTGGCGTCACGGTTGATTGAATTGTTATATCGCTCTTAGGGAATTACGATAGAAAATCGAGGCTGGTATGATTCCTTTGGCTAAAATCGTGCCTGTTTTACACGGAGTAAAATAGATTTTACCTGTATAGCCTCATCTTGCAGCGTTTCAACAGCGGTGAGCATCATCACCATACCATTCCTTCGTTTCAAGAGATATAATAATCTGCGAGTTATATCTGCTAACGACGTATATACTTTGACTATTTCCAGTGCAAGTAGCTCGAATGTTAACACTGCACGTTTTCCGAACATACTTAGACAAATATGACATCATTACAAAACTCTTAAAAGAAAAAAAAATTGAATGGCAGTTCTTTAAAACATTGTGTATTAGTTAGTGTTTTAATTACAGCCCTAAGCCTAGAAAAACCTGCACATTATTAATTCATAAAGGAGCATGACTATGTGACAGAATTGCATCATTTGAAGGAAACGTTATATTTAATCGCCAAGAGATAAAATCATGGTAACGTCACACGGTACTCGTAGGTGAAAAGAGGGTGGGAGATATATACGTGTCATTTGCGATGACTGGCAGCTCATCGCCCTATTCGTCATTTTCATTGAAAATGCGAAAGTCATAAATAAATATTGATCTGATCATGAGTTGGGAAAGCTGTTATCAAATATTGTCCTTTGACTCCCAAACTTGCTGAAGTGTATGTCTCATTAAAGTGGTTGGTCCTTACGTTCACGACGAGTTTCAACTTGTTACGATCCGGATAAATATGTGTTCTCGATATTGTTATTTGTGCAAATGTATCTACAATACAGTGACGTGCGCTCAGGGGGAAAGCGGAGGATCATTAGTGTCAGGATAAGCAAACAAAATTGTGAAAACCTTCAAAATCATTGTAGCTTTTTTCTACCGATTCTATCGAATGACTGATTTTGAACATTTATTAAGCCCAAATCATGAAATTCTTATATCTATTGCTCAAAAAGATCGAGTGATACGAGAGCGGAGGCCCAGCTGAGGTTCAGACGGGCCAAGCCTCACATGAGATAGCACAATTGATCATAAACAGATAGCAATATACAATAACTTGGAATAATCTAATAAATTGTCGCACTGATTACGAAAATTCCGATATTAATAATGTCAGAGACTCAGAACGTTCTCAAAATAGCCAACGGATGTGAAATTCAGTTTTTTACGTACACTGAAAGCGCAGTTAAACAATACAAGGTGAGGCACCAATTAATTTTCCACCCTTATTGTTGACTAACAACCCGACAATCTCAGCGCCGTGAAAACAATTGAACGGAGCAATTGAAGATAATTACTATAGGAGGTATCAACCAGAACTCTCTCGGCCAATGACAAAATACCAAGTACTCGATAGTCATTATTTTGGTTGGGTTTGCTATCGTCTCCGGGTGCGAAATTAGAAATATCTGTTTCGATGCCTAAATTGAGTCGCACGTCACGAAAACATAAAACTAATCTTGAATGAGTAGTCTACTGTCCATAACGTTTCTTACTACCGCACTGTTAGGTAGAAGAGTGTGTATTTCCACCAGTGTACCACCCCTGATATACAGGTTTGAATATACACCTGCGTCACATGAAACCAGAAACTCCCTCAGACGTACACCGCGGTATGGGTCGAGTAGGCCTACAACATTTTCATCTCGATATGCAGGCCCGTAGAATAGTAGGATTTATTAACAAGATATAATTCTGAGCCTCTACTCTGAAACCACAATACCAAAGAAGACCACAATTTCTTATTCCGAAAAGCGTTTATATTCATCTTAAATGTCCATTGAATTGCATAACCAGCATTTCTCAAGACAGGGTTCGTATTGATGACTCTCATCTATTCTCGCAGGGGCGTAATGTCGAGAAAGTCGTCGAAACGACATAGTCGACTCAGCGATCATTATTAAAACAAATTGCGCTGTAATTGTGGTTTATTACATCTCAACGTTGAAGGTATATACGTAAAGTATATATTCGCCACTAAATTGCATCATATCGAAGTAGCATTTGTTGAATAAAAGTTTGCCGGATATTAAAGACCAGTTCTTCCATAGACATCGGAACTAATTACAAACGATAATAATATGTACGTATCTGATGCGTTCAGCATAGTCGTCTGCACACACTCTACAATTCGGGAGTGTGGAGAGCTCACAAACACGTCACAATAATATTTCGCACAGGACGCCGAAATGAGAAGCGTCTCGTCCGGTATTTACGTATCCATCTCTCGATTTCTGCTGTTCCTTGTACACGTCAATAGAGATGGTTGTGCGATGATTTTCCGAATGCGGGAAGTTTGGAGACCATCTTGTATATGGTGCCCGCGACCCATCAGAGAGATATACGATCTGAGACTGCCGTGAAGAATCGAAGCTTAGGGTTATGCCAACAATTATATTTGTTTCATTGTGATGCCTGCTCATGCTCATAGGGGACATGTATCGATTAAATATATTAGGGTTATACCTGTGAGCAGAGTTTCCCTATAAATCTAATATATGCACATTCGACTCCTCTCAATTCGGATATTAGGTTCCTCTGAATTTTGATCATAACCGTGGAGGGAAGTGCACCAGCGTATCTTCGTGAGCTAGTGACAATGTATAATCCCGGAAGAGCGCTACGTTCTTCATGTACTATACTCATCTGACAAATGCACTCCTGGAAACAGTAGGAATTTAAAATCAAAGAGCTTCTAGCTAGGCAGAAAACTTTTTTGTACCATACTATTCTACAAGATTGGCGCAATTGTACCGAAGTGAAAGCGCATATAAGGCAGGCACGGAACATATCTTTTTCCGGAACTACATCGTTACATTTTTATAGTCGGCGGTCATTATCATCAAAGCACCCATTCCGTACCAATGTTCTATATATACTTGCTATAACTGCTGAACCGACGACGCTCTGGAGGGTCCCAGCAACTCCACATCGCATACGTCGACTAAGTCGAGTGCAAATCTTAGGTATTGTTATACTACATGTTTTCGAAATTATTCACGCAATTATCACATAATTATACGACGTTTGGAAATAGTATTTTGAAAGGCATTAAAAACACTGTTTAAAACACTTTTTAAACAAAGTGTTCAATACGCTGTTTGTCTTAAATGCAACCTCAAATATACCCTTCTTTCGTAATTGTGAATACTGGTAAACTCAATTCTGGGAATTAGAGGTAGTTTTGAAGTACAGTAATAAAGCACATAGTATCTGTTGAATAGTCTGGTCACGATGTACAGAACAATACAATTAACCTGACGGTATGATTATCGTGCGTTTTATGCGATCATTGCCAATTACTGCAGTACTGCACAACTGCAATTCATTTATCACGCAATAATGTAGTGTTTTTAATAGATCTATAGTTAGAAGATCTTGTAAAATGTAGAGACTTGAATCCCACCTCATACATCGAAAATCGATTATTGACTTGACCCGAGCGATGTCTGAAAACAGAACAGAGTGACTTGCTTTAACTCGAATCTCCTCCAAACATCGATTGGCTTCACTTGAATCGAGTAAATATGTCCAAGGACTAATTTCACTTGTGGTTCGAATGTCGTGGATAGATCTAAACACTGCTTACTATGTGAAAGGCAGTGGTATGGTACTAAATTTTTAGCAATGCAATATTGCCATTCATATACAATGGATGATGCCTATTTACCATCAATATCATTTGGATTGCTGGACATTTAAATTGAAGACATTTAAATGTATAGGGTTACCATACGTCCTCTTTTTTCGGATTTTGGAAAATGTCCTCCAAGTAGCCCTAAATGTCCTCCTTTTCCGCAATTCGTCCTCCTTTACAGGTTTCAGAGCTAATATAAAGGACAAATTTTAGTGAGAATGGGAATAAATAACGCTAAATAGGAAATTCGTGGTTCGAACGAAAGTGACGACCTTGTTTGTTTTTGTGAAAGAAAAACTGTATTTTAGGAGCTGAGCCGGAAAGTCTATAGACCTTTTTTTACCCAACCAACTTAATAGTCGGTTTTTCCGAATTTTACTCCACAATTCTGAGTCTAAAAATTTGGAAAAAGTGTCCGTCTTTACCGATTCCAAAATATGGTAACCCTAGTTAAATGACCACACAGAAGTATAAACGTACAAATAGTATTTATAAAAGACGATTTGTCAATAACGTAACATATTAAATGCAAGTACTACTCCCTCAAATTCAGACAATGATGGCAGAGATGTAAACAAACTGAATTTCAGGTGATTTAATAACGAAATTCCTAAATCGTGTCAAGAGTAAAAAACATAAAAAGGTCTTTATGATCACTATACCTGTATCCGTGTGTCATATACTTCAATAAACACTTATCAACATTTGTCCGATTGTAACAATTATCACACATGATCACCAACAATCCAATATATGGATTTATTAACCGTTCATCACAATGAGAGTCATCCAAAGTTACCTTAGGATCGTATGTCATTCCAGTTCGTATTCCAACTACATTTCCACTGTCTTTTCTAGCACCAACGTATCGCCTTGCACGTTGGGTTAGGAATTGGAAATGTTCTTTGGAATACACGTTTCCCAGCCGGGCATTTCTTTTTTCACCCATCAATCTTGCGGCCTCAAAATTCAATGTTCCACCGTCTGTCCCAGTTGCCATGAAGAAGAAGCATCGGTTTTCGTACTTAACTTCACATAGACCTGGAAAAAAGCATGAGCTAAAGTCATTGACACAGCACCACGCGTAAATACTAAATCCTTTTTTATTTAATTTATTCACCTCGTCTATACGAAGACTAGATAGATATTTCGAACTTTCGATTTCAAGGATAAGACACATAAATAAGAGGATAAAACTCACCGTGTAAGTTTAGGACCATTTCTTTAAACATAATGAGTTCGTCCTTATACCCACGAAGCTGCTGTGTAACTGCATTGTCAATATCATCACTCTTGATCCACATCGTCAGGCACGGTGCGAATGCAAGTAGCGAAATAAGTACAAAATACGAATACATCGTGTTGTTAACTGCTTTAGTTACATAAAATGATATTGTGCGTGCAAAATTAAAATTGCACGTAGGAATAAATCTATTTTCTTAATAAATAGCCACGACTAGGAAATCCTTGGCAATGTATAGGGGTTGACCTATTGCGGAGGACATCTCATTTGACTTTTATATTGATTATCTTCTTCTCAAGAATGGGTAATTGGGTATATATATTACACACAACTTTCATGCGGTGATATTTCGGTATGAATATACAGTACAGTTAGTAAGATCGCGTCGGAAGCCTATTTCGTCTAAGGAGCCATTTTCAATTGTCAATGTCAGTCTACTGTGACGTCACAATTACATTCTCATGTAATTCACAATCAAGTCGAACTACAAGCAATTACTACTAAATGAATACTAATCCATCCTCAATATTACCGGACCACGACTGACCTATCGATCTCGCCTTCCATGACGTGCCACCCCATTTTTGTCACTTGCTTTTTTCTATACTATCTTCTTTACTTTTCGTTCAGTGTGCATGCCTCCTCTTTACATCGCTTAGGCCAGGGGCGGGCAACATACGGCCCGCGGGCCGGATCCGGCCCGCAAAGGGATTTTGTTCGGCCCGCGGACTGTTATCCGTCTTACATGATAATGTGGCCCTCGGCCGCAGTCTGCTGGGATTCCCCACTACTTGCCTACTAGGTCCAATTTTGGTGACTGTATGTTATTTTAATATGCCGGAGTGGAGCTTACGCGTAAGTTCGTCGAAGCAAGAAGACTTGTGTTATCGGCATTTACGATGTACTCAACCCTAATGTCGTTTGTGGCAATCATGGTGCTTGTCGACTACAATGGTCATTTATACCAGAGTGGTAGCCTAATTCTTATTTTTGATTCCGTAACCGCCGACTGGTAGCACGGCACAATTCTGGGCTTTTGTAAGACTGCGCTTATGCAAGGGGTCGCCAACTCAAAACGGGTCGCGGGCCACTTTTCAAATTTCGTAGAGGACGTGTCCGCACGAATCCAACATCGAGATTAACTAGGCCACACAGTTGAACAACGACGCTATCTCGTCACCAACTCAACCCTAAATGAATTGATATATTGGTAAATCTGGGGTACCGGGCTCATCAAACGCCTTGAAATCTTAATTAAGGATTGCACCGTGTGTTGATCGATCAGATAGTAGCAGACATGGCGGCGCCTGTATGACAATGCTATTCTCAAATGCACATTGTCTTCGTCACTATCGGCGAGAAATGGCTTTGAAGTGATATTGCTGTCGTTAAAATACATTCATTAAATACGATGTATTCCTTGTATATGTGGATAAATGGGCGAATAATGTATCGATTCAGCAATCCGGCTCGCCAAGTACCTAATTTTCCTATATCCGGCCCGCCGACTAGAGAAGTTGCCGGCCCTGGCTTAGGTCAAGGTGGGTGCCTGATTCCATAGACTTCTC